>CAJDYZ010011582.1:177381-191126 GCA_903986555.1 Heterotrigona itama
GTAATATATAATGTATATTCTTATTGATGGTGTTCACTAACTTACGTATCGTAAGTTTACTGATAACGTATGTCAGTATTAAATCGAGCAAACTAATTGTTTTTAAATAAGTAAATGTTTATTCAGAGCGTCTAATACTACAGAATTAAATGACGATTTTGCAATATTCATTATTAAACATGGAAGTCGTTCTATCATGGTGTGTACGAGTTTTAGGAAAGATTTATAGTAAATAATGTAGTAATCGTGACACAACGATGCACCGGCGAATGCTTCGAATACGGATTCGAGCAACAGAAGCAACAATGCGGTCGCCTCGAATACAGATTTCGAGCAATGGAAGCAACGCATGGCGCTGCTTAGCTTCCAATCTAAAATGCTGGAACCGTATCTACAGCTTTTCCGTTTAAAATTGCCCGATAATGGTCGTTGCGGTTTCGAATTGATGGTCGGTTCTTTTGTAAGTGGAGCAAGGTTTGTACGGTCGTGCAAACACCCTTTCATTCGTTCAATCCTGTCATCGGGCTGTCTGTCCAACGTCGTTCCGTATAACACAACGTTCGTTCGTCAGTTTCACAATTTCAGAAGCGCGAAAGTGCAATAACGGAAAGCGCGCGGGACAGGTTTATGACTAGGCGCGGTGGTCCTTACATTTTCGCATTTACGCTCGACTGACAGCTGTGGTCGGATGTTCATGACGCGTGCATATTTTACGAGCCGCAGGTCTTCTTCTTATCGGAACTGATTGCGCAGCAGAAAAGCCACTTTACGTTGCGTTCGAAGGACGAACCGTAGCTTGCGTCGTAGTTTCAATCGTCGAATTACGGTTTAAATCTATCAAGATAATAACAAAAGGTATAATGACCTCCAGTCAGTGCGAGACGCGTGATATCGTACTTGCGTGAAACAGCGAGTTTTCCTACCTATCAATTAAGCAGCGATCGATGTTCGTATAAAAAGTATCCGCAGAATGTGTAGAATAGAACTCTATAGTCCACGATGTGCACCTACGGGAACGTAAATACACATGGGCATGGAATCAAGTGTCAAAGAAAGAAAGAAACTCTACAACTCTTTATACGAAGATTATTTTTAGTCGAAATAATAGGCGACATTTTTATCGTCAGAAACATATGCCGTGATTTTTTCCTATATCCATGGTGTCTCTATACAGCTCACCTAGGCTAGTTTCTTGCTACATTTCTGACTGCTATAAATAAATCGCAAGTTATCGATCACTGCTTGTCTATGTTTTGAGAGAATCTGACAGACGGTTGCCGTATCCGCAAATTATCCACTTGTTTTCTCTGGTGGCGTTGAATGGCACTGAATAAATATTATAAGGCAGTTATGCCTAGAATTGTTTGAAATAGAAGGGAACATTCTACTTTGTTACATTGAAAATACGAACAATAACCCGGGGAAAAAGTAACAAATTACTTAGAGTAAGTTATGAAAACAACGAACTACAATCTCGCGTCTCATGCTTGGCAACGGAGCGCGTTCTACCCTATTACTCGGATAACTTTAAAGTGGAATTCCATTTCACTGATATTTCAAGCGATGCGCCAGTTTGTCCCTATTTACGAAACAGACGTCTACTGACCTCTCAGTAGTGTCCGCCGTCATTAAAGAACAATCCATAAGAAGGAAAGCTGCATTTCCCCGATGGAGGCAGGGCACGTTTTGCGAAGGTTGAAACTGCAGACAAACTAGGCACTCTTCTATCCGACTCTCCGTTGCGTGGGCGGAACAGAGATAGAATAAGTAGGTTAACGAAATGGTCGTTCGCAAGCTTGAGATACCGCCACCAATTTCAGTGGCCCTCAACTCGATTCGAAGTTTCTCCTTCGTCCTTTAGGAGGATCCCCATGGTAGAACACGCCGCGAAGCGACAACAATTTTCCAGTCGGTTGTTCCTCCTCCTTCGTGCCGCTACGCATGCATGCACAAAATGTACTTTGCACGTAAGCCTCGGAAACGGAAGATCTCTACCTCTTAGAAACGTCTGCGAGCCACGCCGGCGGGGAAGTGGAAGGAAGGAACGAACGAACGAACGAACGAACGAACGAAAAGGAAGAATTATCACGGAGCCACCGTTCGAAGCGGGGTCCACTTGATTAAGGCATACAAGAAAAACATTCCATCAGTGAATTCCTCGCAATCTGTTTTTCGACGAACAGTCCAGTCCGTTTCGCTTCGGCGTTAATTGCGTTATTATCGACACCAGTCCTGAATAACTTTTCTTTTTCTCCCGTCCCTCGATCTTTCTCGCACGCATCGCGTTATTGACTTTCGTCTACGTGAAAACTAGTAACTAGTCTGGCTTTGATTAACAAATTTTATTTATGCTTCATTTGACAACAAAGATTACTTACAAGTTCGAAATCGAACGAATAAATTATTCGAATCGTAGGACACTCGTTTTACAAAGACGAATAAACTTCGATTTACGTGTTGCGTTTGAAAAATGCACCCAAACGTCTCTGTTCGCTCCAGTCAGTTCGTATCAGCTCACGGTCGTGCATACAACTCGACGATAAAGTCGATTCCGTGACTCCTCTGGCTCTTGAACCGGATGGTAACGTTCTGGTGTCCTGGGCCACCATTGAGAATGCTGGCGTAGGCACCGTTACCGTTGGTCTTCTGGTCAAGTGCCTGGACCAAGGTGATCCTGTCCCATCTCGTTGTGTTGAAGGTTTTTGTGTCGGTAACTATCTGCATCCAAGAAGAATTCTTAACGACTCTGCTTCTGACTACAAGTCTGTCACCAGGCATTCTGTACCCAATGATCAGGTTGTGCGACTTGTTTGAATTGTTGGCATATAGAGCGACTTGAGGAACAGAGCTGACTTCCGTAAAGATGGCAGCTACGGCCACTATTGCCAAGAAAACGATCACTTTTCCCATTACCATGTCTGACAAGTTTGTAAAAGACTCGTACGAATTACGTGATGATCTCGACTGTATTGCTTTCTGCAGACTAAGTGTCGACGGCAACCGGCTGCTTAAATATCTACGCCAATATCAGCTTATCAGCTTATCTGATTTATCACGGTATGATTGTACGAAGAGCACACTTGTTTTTTCTAGAAAGATTCATTCTAAGAACCGGAACAGTATGGTTAGATGATGATGTTTTCGTGTCATGTCTGATAATTATCAACCGATTATCGTTTGCGATAGCTAAGCTGCTTTCTCAGAATTAATCATTAAGTATTAAAAGTAAATAAAATCGTTTAGTTTAGATATTTTCAGTTATATAAAACATCGAGCAGTTCCCTCGATTACGATGACATTTCCCAGTTAATTCTATATTTTCACGTTAACTTGCAAATATTGACATCCGCGAATAGAACTAAATGTTCCATGTATCTTTTTTATTAAATGTCATTCTTTTTTATCGTTTTGTTCTTTTCTTAGTATTTGTTCCTTTCTTGGAAATTCGACGTACCATGTTTATTAGATTGATTCGTACATACCTTTTCAAACACAGGCGATAATCATCATTATCAACGATAGACTACCACGTGTAAGGTGTTTGGCCTCAATCTCGTAATAGACGGCGATCTCTATAATTCATGAGCAACCCAACTCTATCTAATGCTGCATCCTGCGGTGTGTATTCTGTTCACATGTACGCACACGCCCTCCAATTCTATGCACCTTCGATGGGTTACGTTCGTAAATTTCACGGCATGAGGCCTTTGAAAGCATCCAAATAACGTATTATGAAATGGTTTAACTTACCTGCGCTTAAAATAAAATAGAAATAATCCAGGTAACCAACTGTGCCGACGTAATTCAATTTAACACGCTGAAAATATACTGTATCATTAAAAGCCTGTTTACACGCGTTTTAATAATGCTGTCACTTGTGTGTATTTCGTACACGTAATACGGAGAATTAGATACACCCACGAACAAATATTGACACTCGTGTTGATACATTGTGTGCTCAGCTGATAGGATTTTAATCATTTTTCTGCCTGATTTTCCGTTGTTTCGTTACACACACCGACAGACCGCGGAATTTCGTAGTTGGCGCCCTACATTAGCAACCCTACTGACTGCGAGCGCTGGTGCCGCTTTGTCAAGGCCGTTGTAGGTTGTTTGCTCAGATGCTTGTTAACCGTGTGAGCATCCAATATGTTACCTCGTGTATGCACTTAGGTCCTGCATCGAGAGTAGATTCACTCGGATCATTAAGTCAATTGCTGGATACACGATGACAGAATATCGCTGATAATAGCTACGAAATGTATTCGCAGATGAAAATTATATCGCTAACCGCTGGATGTTGATTGAGTTTTCCATGAAGAAATAAAATAAAATTCTTTATTTTTCCGAATTCTTTTTACGAGTCGCAATAAAAAGGAAAAAAGAAATTGAAAAATCGGACAAATTGACAAATCGCAATAATTTTTATATAGAGTCTGTATGTCTGTAATTAAGACTCTATAAAAAAAAAAAGTGACTTTTTCGTTCATTCACTTTCACTTCCGTTGAAGCGATATACGTTTATAATTGCAATTAAATCATACTCGCGCATTAGATCAGCCGAGCTCGACTCGTAGTTTCCAAGTACATACAAGTGTGCATATTTCGCAAGAACACCAACAAAAACCAGGAAATTTCAAACTTTCGAGCACGCACGTATCTACATTAACACGCATACCCTTGTAAATATAAATAGACAGGTAAGAAAGCTAGAACTTCACTTTCCAATATTTCTCATTGCGTGAACAATTGTCGGGCTCGGTGCTGTTCGAATGTAGCATGCTAGACGAAAAACGACCCCGAAGCCTGCATATCGGCAGCTTTGCATGGTGCTTTTAGCATTAATTAATTGGTTGTGTACTTCGGAAATCCGAGGCAAGGATCGATTTCAACCGTCTTAACGAGCTCTCCGGTAATGCTGATCCAAGGGGGTGAATCCGCTTTCCTAGCCACTCAAATCGTCTGCCTGTGAACGCAGACCGATTGAATCACGACTTTTCCGTCGGTCATTTGAGAACGTTCGACATCGCGTGTGTCGCTGCGATCAAACATCCACGGCATAACGGATCGCATATCGTCGAATAATTAATACGTTACGGTGAAATTTAATTGGATTATGATAAGAAGGGTGAACTGGAGCACGGTTCATCGGATCGATAATGCGAAACAGCGGGGATTTTCGAGTTGGGGCAACGTTAATTATAAATCGCTTTGCGAAGAGGAGAATGGAAGAATCGCGGGAGTGTGAGGCTAAAGGATAAAAGGGATAAAGGGGATAATAAGCGTTGAGGTCACCCGTTGGGACAATTAGACGAACAGAAAAGTTCCATCGCAGTTTTGTAGTCTTCTGACCGTCCCCGTCACAGCCAGACTGGCAGCTTACTAGTTTTCTCCATTATTCGTTCGCATCTTTTGGGGAATTAACATATTATATTGGACTTATAACGCCGTCAGATTGATGCGTCTGCGCGAATAATCGACGAAACGTTTATCTTTATCGATTATTCAAACGCCGACATCTGTTTGCGCGTTCTGGTCTGAAGAGCAGACCAGATATCCAATGCAGAAAACGAAAGTGAATTCTTCTTTTCCATTCAAAGAAAATGTTCGTTTTGCTGTACAACATCGTGTCGAAGATATGCTTAATCTTATTTGAGAATAATATTGCGTTGTGCGAGAACCACAATAAAAAAAAGAAAAAGAATCGAGGATTTCGCAATATTTCCTCGACATCGTTCACTACGAAATGCGGAATTCGATGTTTCTCGGGGAAGTCATTGTTACGTCGGTAATTAAACAAACGTAACCGATCGGCAGTATGTTTATTTCGAATGGAAATGATGTATCATGAATCCGTTATTCGTTGATCATACATTATGAAGAGAAACTCAGCTGCATTGAGCCATGATAGTTTTGGTTTATGGTGTTTCGATCATCCCCACAGAGTTGCATGCGGCGCTCGCGTACATTTGTACACGTAATTTGCATTCGTCGCAATACGATAAGGTTAAATAGTTACTCCCGACAACCGCAATCCCAACATTCTAAACATTCAATCGATTCGCTTGTATTATTACCGTAACAATCTATCTATAGTTCTTCGCTATCGCTATCCTTCTCTTTCATCAATATACTTTTAATTAAAAGATAAATCGACACGTGTCGCAAATGTGAAAATTCGATGAAACGAAATTCACCGAATTCGCGACGCGATAAGATTTCGTTAATCCATGATTATCTTTCTATTCTCGATCGAGATATTCTATCTTGAGTTTCGCACGATGATCGCGATAGAAACTGGAATTACGATTGTCCGTGAAAATCTCATGGCACCGAAATTCTCGATAGGGTCGGTGTGACCACACGGTTGACCGCAAGTTCTCGGCTAATCCTCAGAAAGCTCCGGCTGCAACGACGTCGATGCGCTTTCAGAAGAACGACGTGTGCGGCCGTAAAGTCGTCGAACGACATCCCGACCGCTCTTTCCCTGTGCGAGTAATCCTCGTAGATTGGCGCGGTGCAATAATTCGCCTAGTATCGGCCTCATGGGGGCACAGCCGGCAAGGGGCGTTAAACGACCGATATTTTTTTCCTGGAGAAGCGCCGGCCTCGATTTGTAGTATACCTTACCTGTCGCGCGTCCTATCTTGCGTTCATCGTGCCAGTCGCCCCTAACATTCTGTTTATGCACCGCCACCTTATACGCATTAAACGTGCCGCGCCAGTAGTAAAATCGCAGTAAATCGATGCGTCTGTGCGACGATTAAACGTTGGCGAAATTGGATAAGTGGATAAGAGAAGAATCTGGGAAACGAGAAACCGACCGAAGAATCTCTGTCCTTCGATTGCCAAACTATCTTAAAGTTTTTTCAAGATTTTCAAATCGAGTAATTTTAAAAATAACTTAACTGAAAGACGTGTAACAAAAGTGGTTCGTTCGTACATCGTTCACGACGATAGTAATTAACACGGCAAATAGAACTTTTTTTCGTTCTTTCTTTCGAAGGAAAGAACACGTGAATAATAAAAGGAAGGATTTCTTCTGCGAGGGAAGCTAGACGCCAACGGAACTTAATTAAGATCCGCCGTCGTTGATCCTCCTACGAAATTTTCGTCGTCCACTCTTCCGGAAGACATGACAGAGACGAGCAAGAAGCGGAGAGACAAACACGGAATAGCCATGAACGCAGGAAGACCGGAAGGTGCTGCGAGGTAGCGTAAACAATTGCCAGCACAATTAGGAAACGTTTGTCCGTCTGTGTTTATCGAAGGATCCGTAACTAGCTTAGGTAACACCTATCCATTTGCTACTCGGCAACGGAGCCTCGACTTAGTCATGCGAACAATCTACAGAAATGTTATTGCGTCCCATGAAACGACAGACTCGTCGGAAAATCGATTAACATTCGACTGATTATTTTCGCTTTCGACGTTGATCACGTTCGAGTAGGTTGTAATCTGTTATTCGATAAAGAAGCTTTTACCTCGAAGAAAACTTTGCTATGAATCATTTATCCTTATCTTGAAGCGTTTCGTAATCCAAGAAATTCTTATCTACCTCCGCGAGTAGAAATTAATCGAGCGAAGATCCATTCCGCCAGAAACACGAAATTCGACCAATTAATCAGTTCGAATCAATGTTAACAAAAATTGGATTTAGATCATTCGCAATTAAGCGGCCGATGTCAGTGTAAAGCGGATATTTCTCATTCTTCGTGATCGATAAATAACAGAATCATTGACTTCAAGCAGACTGTCCGGCAGATTATACGATTAGAAGTTATGTCAGCGTAAATGGAGTTATTGGCGTACCAAGCACGGAGCGTATGCCATGGAAGAACTTGTTCTGACGTACGTTAATTTGATATTGGATAACCGTTTTCGTCGTTTCTGCGCGAACCGACGCGACACCACCCTCCAAAGGCACGCTCGTGTACGATGGATCTTTCCTTTTTCGTGAAAAATGCGTCACCGTGTGGAAAGTTACGACTTTTTAACATATTTTATTGACAACGTATTATATAGAGAATAGGTAATAATTTTATAACTGCAGTTTAATGACTGCAAAGAATATATCACGTAACTTACGATGTAATGAGGCAAAGAAACAAGAAAGATTTCGGACATTTCATTTCGTATTATAAAAATTCGCCGCACGTAGTGCGAGAAGACAAACTGTGAATTATCTTCTCAGTTAAAAAGCGAACGATCAAGTTGTATGAACAAACATCTTGCATGCATGAAATCGTAGTTCTTTTAGTATTTCATAGGAATTTCATATCGTTGCACTAATTTGTTCGCTTGTCGCGGACATTCCTTTCCACTTGGTTTATGACAGAACATGAGAATAGTTTTCAAAGAGACGATGGAAGCCCATTTCCGCGGCATTGTGTAAGAGGCGAATGTGTCGCGAAAAAAAACTTAATTTAGTTCAATCTGTCCGTTTCCGATTGGTATAGGTGTATGCATGTGGGCCGACATGCGGGTAATCGTTCTACCTTTCCAATTCCTGGGGATACAAATTTTTTAGAAAATTCTCGTTCGTACTGTAATCTGCAGACGTTATAACGGACGGCCATTATCTGCAAAGGGAAAAAATAGTTAATGGTTACAAAAAATTTATGAACCAAGCGAGACAGGAAGGAAGAAAGGAAAGATTGGCGAACGGATGCTCGTTTTTTACTTTTCTTCTTCCTCGTTCGTCTTTTACGCTGTTTTACGCTAGTCGATCAAACTCTATGATTTCTTCGTATTTCTTTTATTGTCATTATCTTAAAACCTCGACTGTTTCTGGTAGTCGAAAAACCACTCGTATTTTTCGGATACTTATTCGGATTCGGAGCTTATTTCATAAAAATATGTCGCCCTTATATCATTAGCTAGTTGATTTCTTTTTTTTTTTTTTTTAAATAAACTACGCTTAGTCACAAGCTTAAACTTTCTCGACTAAACATAAAAGATGAATAACGCGCCACATCGCTGAAATATGGATACCGTGAAGGTACTAACAGACTCAAACAGAGAACTGGTCACATAATCCCTTGACGGCAAACTTGTCGCATTATCCGTTGCATCACGTTCGGCAACTAGGCGTTAGTTTCCAGCCAAGGGACATTAGGTTCGGAGACGCTAAGAGAGTTGACTACAGGCACGAGTCACCTGAGAAACTAACGAGGCGAAGTTGACTTTGAGTCCTGAGAAATGTGCGAGACAAATTACTGGACAAGCGACTATCGTAGTTGTGTTATACTTTTCAATATATAAATGTCTTTCTTCAAACTCCATAATCATGAGACTAGTATATGAATTAAATTAGTTTCTCAATCAAAGAGAACATTATCATTCGTTCGATCAGGACGTGTTATCTTAGCTATGGATCTCTAAAATTTATGCATCAACTCGATTTGGAAACAGCACGATATGATTTATATACGACTGATATACAAACATGATCGTTGACAAATGTTTCATGCTATCTTTTAATTCGTGTTTTTACTTTAAAATTACAACCGGCTTCTAGTTCCACGTGCAATGCAGCAATGAAAGGCAGATACATCATGTCCTATCGATGGCGAAGGAAGCCATCAATGGTGTAACCAGGAAGCCGTCCAAAGTTCTGTAACGATGATGTATCGAGGCTGTACGAGACCCCTAACTTGTGGCCATTCCGATATACCGTAAGTTACCGTTTCTTTCGTTCCTTCTTTCTTTTATCCTTTCTTTCGCCACCCTTACCCGGGAGAAACATTACGTCCCTTGGTATCCTTGAAGTTACCATCGATGATGACCGTGACAGATAGCCTGTCATAACTCGCCAGCGCGAAAAACATATCTGTGTTCTGACGTTTGCTAAAAAAGTAACGCACGCCGGTTTTTCGATCCAAAAATGGACATGAATTATGTCGGTGAAATTGTGAAATGCCATCAATTTTTCTTCGATAAACTAGCCGAGTTTATTTTATATTTCGTCTAATGTAAGATTTATAAATGATACAATATATTTCTAACAAATCAGACAGTTTTTCAGTTTCTTTCCCTCGAAGTTTTTCTTTTCTTTTCCTTTCCTCCTATTGTTTTGAATATTTTCTAAATAGATATTTTAGGAAAATAAAATGATGTATTCTTACGTGGAATGTAATATAATTTTTAGCTATATAAATCATTAACTAAGTTACGTTGAAATGATATTTTTAGAGAGATGAGAAGAGATGGAAATTTTGATGGTTTATGGCAAAGAAGAGTTCGGAAAACTGTCAAGTCAAGCCGCAGTAACTTTTTAAAATCGAACGACGCTAGGGTCAACGGGGAACTGTCAGAGTAGCTTTAGTTTTCACAGGCAGCCCGCGTATTTCCGCGTAGAGGAAAGAGCACTTTCCTATGGTGATTCGCGACGTTTTTTATCTTTCTGCACTTTTATGCTGTCGCTCTTAGTCCAGAACGACATTGATGACGCATTAAAATTCATCTGCACCTTTATTGCCGATCATTTCATAGAAATTTTCCAGACGTTATCTTTTCGTGGAGTCAGCCATTAGGAAGATGCGATTCACACGTTAGACAAAATCGTATTCGATAATCGTTAAAACTTATGACGGGAATAACAGGATATTAGGATTAATAAGCTTTCACATAAATTACAGATGATGTTCCATGGAGACAGCGTTTGTAGTCTTAAATAATTGACAATTTTATTCGATAAAAGCAGAATGCTGCTTTCTATTTTGATTATGCATCATAATTAAATTTATGAAAGTTGACTGTTTGGAACACTGTGCTATCCCAACGACGCGAAAATGCACTTTCCCCTTTAAGTGCCTAAAGGGTTTACGTGCGTGCTTTTCCTCGACTACAAATGTCCATACTTTTAGTTTATCCATTATACATACTGCGATTGTGAGAAAAAATATAATGTTCATTTAAAATTATAATTGTTTTGCATTCGAAATCAGCATTAATTTTTCATTTAATTTAATTTAATTTAATTTTAAACATTTATATAATATTATTAAACATTCATGAAAGTTTACAAAAATATTACACTGAATATTACATTAAATATTGTATTTTTTAATATTTGAAAACTATAAAAAATATTTTTTTAATTTTTTAAATTACATTAACATAAAATAACATACCGATAATTGTGTAATATATTTTTTAAAGTATATATTTCTGTGTATATATTTTTATTTTATTTTATTTTTATATTTTTCTATCATGTAATCTACATATCTAATATATTTTAAAATATAAAAATTCATAAGTAACTTATTGTGAAATATTTAAATTTTTAAGCTATTAATATATAAGTATGAAGAACATTTTCTCTGTCCAATTTAAACGTGGCGCGCATGCGTAGTAGAATATTCGTTGAGAAATTTGAAAAATTCAGGTCACGTGATTCAAGTTGAACGCGTCGCGTTTGCGAGGAAAGAAGTCGGGCTTTGTTTAACATAAATTTATATTAAAAAATGTCTCAAACAGCTTATGTAATCGAATAATCTTGTAAATAATATAGTGCGTAATGACTGAAATGTACAATACTCTAAGAATATAGTGAAATAAATGTGGAATACTAAAATAAAAGTGTCGATGATCGTTTGTCGGAATGGAAATCGCAATGTAAGTCAATTTCAGTTGCAGTTTTCTTTATTTTGTTGAATAACAAACCTCAGTGTTGAATCAATCACACACATTTCAAATATAGTTTAAAATAGAAATAAAGTACGTTCAAATTAAAGAAAACTAACAATTTCAAGATAATTTCAAACTCATTTAAATAAATGCAATGTAGCGTTTAATTAATTGCTAAATTATATTGATCATATCAGAATTAATACAGGTTATACAAAGGTGAGATAAAATATATTTGAATTTGTTTTATTTTATCATATTAGAATCAACCACTTAATTCTACAATTTATACATATTTCAATTTAATCACTTTAATGTGGAAATAAATATAAACAGATAAGTAAAATCACTCAGAGGAAAATATGCTTATAATAAGATTATCTTCGTACAAATTTTGTCTAGTTCATTTTCCTTACAATAGATGCATACAATTTAAAAATTATACAGACTTTATCTCTACTTTGTATGCTGTATGCTATTTAAAATTAAGTTACTTACATTATATTCAACACTCTACATTTGGAATGTTCTGTTAAATAATCATGGCATTTTTTGAATTACACTTTTAAAACGTGGCAGTATACAATAAATTATCACTTTCAAAGAAAAAAATGTTTAGTAATTTAAAAATTCAATATATATATATAAATATCTATTAAAAGCAATGTAAAAGCAACGGTATTTTGGTGGTTAATCATGATACTAATTTGTGAATATACACTTGATCTCAACTGCAACATTCCTACTCAAACACAAAGTAATCAATATCTACAGCTCTGATCATTTATTATACAGAATTATTAACTGATATGTGTAACGAATCCATGGAATATCTTCTTTCTTGTTGTGTTGTTTTCAACCATTGTTTATGTTCGCACAAGTAAGGATATAATGGTACCACTAAGACACTGATATCGTCAACCGATGCCATAGGTGAAAATTTTTCATCCGTTTCTTCAAGATTTTCTGATTTACCAACCCAAGCTCGTCCAACTAATCTACCACGTGCTGCTTGTACCAATTCTTGAGCGCCCATTGTCAGTCTGTAAAATTTTATAATTTTTACTTTTAGAATAAATTCTTTGATTTTGATAAAAGAGAAAAAAAGAAAGGAAAGAAATAATACCTGTATTCTAATGACGGATTATCAGGAGCTAGTGTCTTTCTAAGTATATTCGCTGCTGCTTTATCTGACACAACATCCCAAAGTCCATCTGTGGCTACAATAATGCAATCACGTTCTGTGAGATTACAACTATCTAAATTTATAGATTGCACTTCGGGTTGCGATGATAGAAATGGTTTTATATGTACTCCTGTACTAGCTGCTTTTAAGCCATGATCTCCAAAACCACGTGTTACTCCTATAGTACCCATTACGCGACTCTGTAAAGGAAAAATATATCAATTTTTTTTTCTTTTTAACTGTATCACAATGTTTTTCTGATATTTACCCTTTTGCCATGTCCAGATATGAGAGGTAGTTTTAAATCGGACAGTGTTAATACTTTATATGCCCAACCAGTCATGTAAGGTTCTCTATACAAAACCAATGACCCTAATTCTTTTTGCAAAGGTCGTTTTCTAAATTCTAGTGGTGTGAAATGACCTTTCAATAACTCAGTACTTCTTAAAAATCCTAATGCTCTGACACGATTTGATTCTGAATCAGGAGTATGGTCTCTTGTTAATGCACGCTGACTCTCTCCCAAAACTAATACAGCTCTGTATATTATACAAGTGTACATTCGATATTAATTGTTTCGACTTTCATTACCTACATCAGAAATTTAACTGTCCATATTTTTACCTGGAATCACCAGCACCTGCAGCATATAATCTACCATTGAGAAATAGAATGGTAATTGCTGTGCAACCACCTCCCCCTCCTTGAGCTTGTGTTTCTACCATTTGATCCATTTGTCTATATGCTAATTCAATAGCACCAATTACTAAATCTCTTCCTTTTATCAGCTCATCTTCATCTTCATTTAGCAACATATTGCCAGGTATTGCCATTAATCTTCCCTAAAGAAACAATATATATTTGAAAACATAAAACTACTACTAGGTACTAAGATATAGATAATAAAAACATAATTGAAAACAAA
>CAJDYZ010011582.1:224292-239766 GCA_903986555.1 Heterotrigona itama
GAGAAAATAATGAATGAGATCGGCCCGAGGAAGGAAGAATAATGCGCGATTAAGACAAGTGGACCGCCGCGCTGTTTGTAATAGTTTACCAAACCTAGCCACGTTTCGCTTCTCCGGGTTCTTATCGTCCCCGGAATACATACAAACGTGAACGGAACTTACTGGCCCAAGTTTTGTTGCGGTTTCCACGAAATTGCTTTATAATTCTTGATTTATGATCCGTTCTTCTACCAGTTGACGTCCCCTTCTTGCGATTTCCATCTTCTTCCCTCTGGTTTTTCGCCGTTCTTCTCCGAGTCGTTCTTCTCGGCTCAGAACTGACTCTGTTCGTCGCTCTCGCAGACGTCCGTTTAAATATCACTTACTCAAATCACAGCCGTCTGCGAGCGAAGAAGGCTCGTCGTCTCAACCCTCTCGAAAGTTTTCCCTCCGGGGGGAAATTCGTTATCCGCGGGATTCGTTCGTTCGTGGTATCGGATCAAATATTTTTTCGACGCGATGCAGTGACCGACTCAGCGTGACACGTCAAACGTGATTGGATCTTTTGCGAGCAAGAGGGAAACAGATTCTCTTATTCGAAACACACGCAAACGTGATTGCGTCAGATATTGAAAAGGGACGAAGAACACTAACGTTAGTTTCCTCGACGTAAACAGTACTTTTCATTTAATATCGGTTATACCATCGATGATTATATACTCTGCGAGCCTCCGTCATTTTCTTTTTCCAGAAACATATTCTTAAAGCACAACAATCATATCAGATTAATTCATGTAGAAAAATTGAAGCAAAATTAAATAGCTTATTAATATTTGAATAATTAAGAAAAACTGAGTAAGTCCGAATACGGCAATGACAAAAAGAGCTCTCCCAAGACCTGCACTCTCTTCTCAAAATTTGTCTTCATACGTACTTCATACACTTATATACACATGTATGACCATATGCTCATATGCTCATATTTTATATCTTAAGATTAGGGCGACTAGATAATCCAAGTTTGTCCCAAGTTTTTTTTCACTGCGATAATCTCTCTTACGCCGCACAGGAAGAAACACTCTGAACAATGAGAATTCCTCGCCCCACATCTATGGATAGCATTCTCATTTATATTCGAAAATTCGTCCATTTCTCCGAGTAACCAGCGCTAATTTCTCAATTAGTGAAATCATTAAAAAGCAAACGCGCGTGCATCAAGTTGACACCGAGGGACGACCGGTTCGTCAGAAATCTCGAGGAACAGAAAGGGTTGATGATGGAGATTCGATCGTTTTACCGATTTTCTAGCTAACCAAAGTTAATCACGCCGATTAGTCTAGCATTTCATCCGTACGTAGAAAGCTCTGTCGCTGCTATCGGTTGCAATGAGATTTTATGCCTCCTTCGCGAGTCACGTTCGCGCGAAATTGCTGGCAACGCTGGTTAGCAGAACTTCCTCTTTCGCGTCATCGTCACGTGTCACGCGTGGCTGGTAGGCAGTATCAGCTTTCGATGACGATTAGAGAGGACACTCGGGTTCCTCGGCTAATGCACGGCCATCCGTACGACTGTAGCCAGGGAATAATCGATAATATAATTACAACGTTCGCCAGACGCGTCCCCACGTAGCATTTCGCACAACGGCACTCCGAAATACGGATTACGCGACGCGTCGCACGAATCGCCGCTGCCTGTGCAACTGGCTATGAAACGTGTAATCGAGATGGCCCGGTGTGCAATAGTGAAAAGCGGATTGACCCTTGGGATCAATTGGCCTTCTGGCTATCTCCACCGATCGATCGATCCGTTTAACGCTCTCTAATTGCCAGCCTGCATTGTTAACCTTTTGCTTCACGATTCTTTCTACGATCTTTTACGATGTTTCACGCTTTCGCGGAGAAACGGATTTCTTTTTTGTCGGCGGTAAATCCAGAAATTTCAGAGCCAGAGAGAAAGAGGTAAAAGAGGAGAAGTTGATAAGGAGAACTTGCTCTCTGATCCTGTTCGCCGAAGAAACGAAAGTTTCGTAATTTACGCGCGTTTCATTCACGAATTCCACGCGCCGAGGAAATAAACAGGCAAAGTATCGTGCAATGCATACGCAGCGAAGCCGACTGCTTCTAAAAGTCGGAGAATGAATTGCCCTCGCGATAAGCGCGATATCTCGAGCACGATTCCTTCGCCCGTGTCGAGAACGCTCGACGTTCGCCCTTTCTCGTATCCCGTGTCTTCGCCGAGGTAAACCCGTACGTCCTAAATAATTAAACTTAACTATTATCTCACGAATGGGCAACTTTTCCAACGTGAAAAAAACTTTCATCGTTTGTATCCGTTCCCGCGGATTCAAACTCGTCCATTAATTTGCGAAAGAATTAACTAAATTTTACCCACGTGGTCTATGATAAGTAGTTTATTAATATTTCAGTAATTGAAGAGAACCGAATAAGTCCGCCGTATGACAAAGAGATGGCAAAGAGATGTTGAACTCTCTCAAGATTTGCCACGGCTCTCTAACCGAAAACCGAAATCTTTAGAATCTTTATACGCGCTTCACACGATCCAAAGTTTAAATTACAAACGTGAGAGAAGATTCGAGCACGCAGGAACGAAAGACCTGAAGATTATCATTGAATTTTCTACGAGGACGAAATCGCGTTTCCTTTTTGCACACGTTTGATGAAATTTTTCACTTTTCACTGTTCACGCGCGAACAATTTAACAACGTAATTTCGCCGAGATGGGTGTCGGACGAATGAAAACACGTGAGCTGGGAGTAACAAACGGTGAACACAATAGAGAGAGGAGCACGTGGCGTGCAATAATGTTGAGAACATTGTGTCCACCACATAAAAAGAGCACGTTGATTGCAATAACATTACCCGGCGTCATGCGCGATAAACAAAGGAACTCGTTGTACTGTAATAACGTCACCAAGTAAAAACGACGAAAGAAAAGAGAAGAAAAAAGAGAGAAAAAAAAACGAGCAGAAGGTAAGTGTGACGCCACAAAAATTCGTCGCGTATCGGATGACGGGCTAATATCCCCGGTGAAATATTCGATATTTTCCGTCGGCTTCCTGTGATGGATTATCGAATGAGGGATGAACAACGGAGAACGGGAGATAATATTTATATTCGACGCGCGCCGCGTAGCACCGAGAGTCTCTGGACAAATAAAGAAATATTTGCACTTGGATAGGAGAACGAAACAGAACGAAATAAATAATCGCGGAGTGTCATTGCGTTTAATTCACTTTTGTCGCGTGTATCGGATTGCTGCTTCTAAAAACAACTTCGTGTTTTACTAGAAAACGATTGGCAAAGGGGAGAAAAAAGCTACGCGCATGTCGCGATTGTGCGACGTGGGAAAAGAAATAAGGATCGAAGAAACGAGAGGAAGAGGAATATGTTCTATATGTATATATATATATATATTGGAGCAGACAAAATAAGACAAAACGTGAACTCAGGATTTGGAAAATCAATGTGTCTGGATATTTGATGATACTGGAAAGGGAACATGGAGACAATATGGGAAGTTCGAGCGTAGAAAATGTGCTTTGAGTTCTATCGGGACCGCGATATGTAGAACAAAGGAAAATTTGACTTTTGTATTTAACTTGACAGTCGCTGCAACATTACGTACCGAGTATTGCACCGTTTTGTCCTATTTTATTTGCGTCTATCTATTCAATTGACAAGGAGAAGTGGAAAGATAAGGGACAATGTACACGCGGACAAGAAATTCAGCAGACTGTATTTTTTTGATACGGAAACATCGAAGGATAGAAAATACATTTGCGCGAACGAAATAGTTAAATGAGGACTTTAGAGAATTCCGGGTTTGTGTGGATCTCTTTGGTAACGAGAGTATGGCAGCTGCTATACATTGTATACACAAACGAAGAGCTGAATGTTTAAACTGATTGTGAGTGTTCTGTTGCTTCACTGAACATACTCTACAGATCGGTAAACGCGTTAAACAGTGTTTACATTAACGTCTGTGTATTTGGCCATTTATTTGCTGTTTATCGATTCAAAATAATAACAGCACTTAGTAAAGAATGATAGATGTGAAATTGGGATAGAAATCGGGATAGTATATTCGAAGGTAAAGGAGTGTGAAAGAACAAAAGGAATGAAGTGAAAACACTCGTTGATCGGTCAGTTTTAAATATCTTTCTCGTTCGTCGGGTTATGGCGTGAAATAACGCGCAAATCTATCAGCTTCAAAGTCGGCTCGTCATTGACCTGTATTAAATTTTGTCGCAGTTGCTAAAGCGTCCAGAAACCGAAGACTAACCATTCGCACCTGTCAGTGCCTTTGATCGGCATGCAAACGCGTTTGCGATTCGGCGCCTCTCTGTTTGTTGATTGCACTCCGATTTTAAGCACAATCGGCGTCCTGGTGAATTTCGTTCCGCGAGCTCCGCGTTAATTGCAAGTATACTTGACGGCAATTACAACGTTTAACGTTTTGTTAATTGACTCTGCGACCTCTCGACCAACATCGAGTCTTACTACGTCGATATTTCAACAACGATTTCACTGTTCGATTTGTCCATTCGATATTCACGAGTCAGCTGTTATTCGAGATTCTGTTTTTCCGAACTTTTCGCGTTCCATCTCTGAAATTTTCTGCTTCCGATTTCCACTGAATTTTTGTTTTCGTTTTTTCTTTTCGTCCACCCTCGACTTGGACGAATCTGTCAAAGATTCTAAACTTAAAGCAAGGAGAAGAGTGTGAAACGAAGAGACGAAACTCGAGGCGAAATGACTTAAGAGAGTTTTAATTAGAAGCATCCACGATGATTCTGAGGCTAAGACTCAGTACCTACTAACTAATCGTGCTAATGAGCAGATAATTAAACGACAGGCGCACACGTGAACATACCGCAGAAAATCGAAGAGGCGACGTAACGAACGTAAGGAAAATAGCACATCCTCACGTTGCCACACTTAATTACTGTCACGTTCAAATACATATGTGGTTCATTTCCTAACCCTAACCTCTCGTTTTCATCCCTGAAAAATTCGCGAGATTCACGGTGAATATCCGAAGGGCTTCCTTCCATCGAAACGGCTGGCAAAACGGAGCCAAAAATATTTTCGCGATACTCCGTCATCCCCCTTTCTTCGCCTTTTCTCTTCTATTTTCCATTCGTAACACAGTCGTCGACGACGACGACGACGACGACGTATTTATGGATTCTGTTGACAATAGTAGAAAGAGAATAGTTGGCAGCAAGCGCGAACGCGCGACACTTCCTTTCACTCGAAAAATTCTCGCTCGGTCCGTTCCTGAAAAGGTGTACGCGAAAGCGAGAAAGCACCACGTACATTTTCTGCTTTGTCTTTCTTTCTTCTTCATTTTTTTTCTTCATTCACTTCGAACGATCATCACGAGAAGAATGATAAATTATCGTTTTGCTTAATCGATTCACGTTGCATTTCCGTTCATCGTGCGTCGTCTTTTATCTCCAAATTTAAACGCTCGACGCTGCGTCCCATTGAAATTAGAGGCGAAGAATTAAGAGCCGACCTCGCGATTGAGTATTTGCATGCGCACGGAAAGAACAGCGCTCCACTTGACGCGTGTTATTTCCATTTCAACGAATTTCCATTTCCACGTGCCGGGGCGAGGTTTTTTACAGCGACGCAGCGGCATACGCGAATCGTTAAATTCACGGAAGTCGTACCTCGTACAAAATCGCAATACGCGCGAGCGTTTCTCTTCTCGACGAGAATGCGACGTGTGTGGTGAAGGTTGTGCGAGGTCTCGAGTTCAAGCCACCGAATATATTCGATCGAGGTTGAAAAAGAATATGGTGTTTAACTCTCGAAACATCGCGTAAATCCGACGTTCCATCACGCTACTGTGTTATTTCGCAAAATTGTTGAACGCACTTCAGTCGCGGGGAAGCGTGACTCTCTTCTGGCGTGTTTTTCACAAACCGATCGAACCATCGTTTCGCAGCGACGAGCGAATATCACTGAGCGCCGATATCACTGTATTCTTCTTTTCTCTTTTTCTCTTCTCTTTTTTTTCGGAACGTAGAACGCTTCAATCGCCGCGCGGCTCTATGATAAAACCTTATCTGTCGATCGTCAATAAAACAAGGCCGCGTTATTGAGAAGTTGCTCTCGTGCTGCACGTACGTATGTATCGACCACGGACGGAAATACGTTTGCTTAATTGTTCTACTTAACTTTTCGATCGACGTCGCCCCGATGAAGACGTCATTCACGCGTCTCTTTAGCGCGCGAAAAAACGGAGAGGCGGGAGAGGGAAGGAAAAAGAGGAACAAAGTCCAACTTTAATTCTCGAAAAAAGAAACGAATCGACGCGGTATGTCGGTCGTTCGACGCGCGAGTTTCTAAATTGAAAAGTTTCGAGGATCCCGAATAAATTTCTCTTTCCCTTTCCTTAGCCAGATTCTGTTCCGTGAATTTCAACGTGGTGGCTTGAAATGGCTGTCATTCTCATTCCGCGGTGCATCAACCACTGGTAAAACATTAAGTTAACGAATGGCCCAGTAGCCCAGTTCCTCGAGATACCTACCCGTGTATAATGCAAGACATCCGCGCTTTATCGTTGGAAACTATCCCGAAGGTGTGATAAAGTTATGGTCTCCTAAAGGCTTTTAACGAGCAGCTCGCACGTGATATCTTTATTTAATCATATTCGGCCGACGTGATCTCGAATAAATTTTCCAGATAACATAGCCGAGCTCTGAGCAACTGGCTGCACTTTGCTACTGATCCGCGTTATCGTTACACCTGAAGAGGATTGCCTCTTTGAAGAACCACATTGCCAACGAATAAGTCGAACGACGAAAACGCGATGCCCTCCTTCGTCTATGTCCTCTCATTTTTCTTATTCGTTACTCTAATTTTGCCATACTTTGAAACCTTCGAGCGGGGAGAAAGTTTCTCGCAAAAGGGAAAGACGTGATCATAACGGCGATATTCCGGCATCGAGTTCGAAGCATAAACGTGATTAGCTGATTGTTATTTTCGAACCAGGTTGAAAGGAGAAAGAAAAGGAAACAACTTTAATTTCGCTGGCATGGGGAGACTCGGTTGAAATCCACTATCAAAGTAGTTGTTTCCCCGGTGTCCCATATTTCTTCTCTATTCTTCGCAAACTCAAATGAGAGAGAAATCATTCCATGAATAACTGCGTATGGTTTCATAATCACTTCATGGCTTCGAAATACCACACCGGATGGATTCTCTTAATGCTGAAATCGCGTCTTTTTCGATCGGTTTGATACGCTAAATAGAATTTTGCCGATAATTTTCATTGTTTTTCCATTTAGAACAAATCGATTCTTGGCTTTCCGAATTACGCGGGATGCATAAATTAATCCATGCCTGTTTTAATTTTTATTCGTTTCTGATAACTGTACCACGGATATTTCTGATTCGCAAACGCGAATAAATTATTAGATGGAATTTTCTAACTAATCAAACGCTATCACGACTACTCGTTCTATAAATGAAATTTCAATTCTCTCTCATGCGAGACACCTAATATATTTTACGAATCTCTTAAGTATTCCGAACTACACTTTCCACCTGTCCACTTTCATTTGCATCGCATGCACACCGAAGGAAAAATAGCCACGGTCAGCGCAACACAACGAAATAACGAAAAACATTCGTCGCGGCCTGGTGGTATACCCGTGATGAAGATAAATACAGGCGAGCTGTCCCGTGCACGGCTTCGAATTCTGTTTGGTCGTTTAGTCGCGCCATTGACGCTGCGCCTCTCCAAGATTAACGATAGAAACTGCCACCGGAAGTCGGAACGTTCGTCCGCCCTGTACGTTTTCCTCGCTATCTCGTCCGCGATCCCTCACTCGAGTTGGCTCACGCCACTCGCGAATTAGGATAATAATCTCGCGACCAGGTTTCTCCCTCCACCGGCCGCAAAACTGCGAGATCGCGTGTATGTTTCCCGGTTCGAACGATTTCCTCGAGAATGTCGGACTTCTGATCCTCGTCGCGTTCGCGTCGTAAGATAACAACAATTGGAAGATATCGTGGCCATTAAGTTATTTGTAAAAAACTTCGCTGCGGCTTCTTTGACAGCAGAAATGCTCGTATCGATCGTTTCACTCGAACACGTTAGCGATTTAATGGGGTATAAAATGAACACTTGGAATTCATGATTTATTGGAACTTGTCGGGAGACAAACCGAATTTTATTCGATCGAGATTTACTAATTTTTCCTACTG
The DNA here is from genome assembly GCA_903986555.1 of Heterotrigona itama. Taxonomy (NCBI): domain Eukaryota; kingdom Metazoa; phylum Arthropoda; class Insecta; order Hymenoptera; family Apidae; genus Heterotrigona; species Heterotrigona itama. Next base: position 232,515 of record CAJDYZ010011582.1, read on the forward strand.
GCTACAATTTTCCGTCATTGTAAGAATTTACGTTCAAATAGGCAATCACCAACTAAAATTTTTGTCGAATTCGAAAAGTTGTTATTGCATTTGTTACATCTAGGAAATATTCGTTCCAAAGTGCTTCCTAAATAACAAGTTTGACAAATAGAATCATTAGTATTTTACTGAACGTTACAATGCGATTGTTTCAGAGTCTGTAACACCCTGATGGTATTTACAGTTCCTACTTCTTTTCACTTTATCAGAATGACAACCCTGTGAGTTGTGTTTCAGCCATAGCTGAAAATCTCTGAGAAAGTTCACTTCCTGGTTTCCCATTATCTTTCCACGTAGGTATACGCAAAGAATGTCGCGACTCGGCGCTGTCTTCTTGTTGCTAGATCTAAACGTTGGTTTCAACTGCGAAACTGGTGTTAAGCGGTGCGTGTAGAGGTAGCTCGCGAGAAACGCCTAATCTCCAAGGAACTCGCCATACTTAGGTTAAGACGGAAGAAACGGTAGATAGACTGTTGCAGCTGCGACCCGTGCATCCTGCTGGAAGGAGAGAGAGTTGGCACGAAGATAGTTTGCGAGATAGTTGGACTCGAATTAATTACCTCTGCGTGCGACCAGCCTCTGGTTTCTATCCTGGACGTTACCTTCTTCGTCTTCTTCGTCCTTCGGACGCTCTTTCGATTCTCCGTGAAGAACGTTGCGTCTTTCTAGCAGAAGAGGAAACTTGCCGCGTAAAAATCCTCCGTGTAGTTCGGATCGACGGGTGACTGTCGTTCGATTAACACCGGCCTGAATCGACAGCGTGTTTTCCTTCTCATTTTTCCTTCCTTCTTTCTTTCTTTCCTATTACAAAGCATCGTTGTACCCCTGCTCGGAGAGAAAATCTTTTCCAAGCCAGCCATTTTGTCGCAGAAGTTTCCAAGTTTCATGCGAGGGGATCGCTCGTCTCGTAACGACCGCCACGAAGTCACGATTGCCATATTTGAGAAATACCATGTTCCCTGCCACGCGGCTAACGTCGTAAGCCACGGATTTAATAACGCGAAACGCGAACGAGCACTTCACACACAGATCGTTCTGCTCGGGGTATATTAAAATCCCGTTAAGACGTAATAGCTCACTGCTCGACGGAGTCGAAGATAAATGAAGTGCACTGGGGCAAGCACGTTTAGCGACTATCAATCCCGCTTGAGTGCAACTTTTCGGGATTGCAGCTCACCTGCATAATCGGAAGCAGTACAATCGTGTGCCTCGCGATGCAACAACTTTGCAATAATTTTTGCGCCAATGTGTACAGAGCGGTACTGCAACGTTTCGTTGCAACGGGCTCGATAACACGCTGCGGAGCCGATCGATCGGGTAAATGTTTTCGACGTCCTTCAATTAGGAAAGGTTGATTAATTAACCAGCGTTGGTATTCTTCCGAGGGCAAGGTTCGAACCTTCCTTTCCCCGTAAAACATCTTTTTCCCCTTTTACTTACATTGAGATTTTGTCGCTTCGTCAAGAAGCGATTGCTTCTAACTATCCAGTGGCATCCGAAAGTATTCCATTCGCAGAAGCAGAAGTTTGATGTCGAGCAAAAAGCTGGCTGCTTGTGGCACTTCCCGAACGAGTTGCGCCGCGGTATTGTGCGATTCTCGCTCGTTCCCGTAACTTTTACGGCCGGTAACTCGTTCAAATCGAAGAAACGTCTAATCTGCGGCGCGTGCGACCAAAGAGTAAGGCTTACATAACCGCGCGCGCAATCACGCGATCAACGTCGCAAAGGGGGAAGGGAGGGACCCGTTCCGTTACGAAGGACAGGTAATTAAAAGATCTTCTGGCAATGCATCGCCGTCCGGTAATTACAAAGAGTAATAGTCTCTGCTATTACCTTATAAAGTAAACTCCCGGTGGTGGCGGAGAAAGTGAACCTTCCACTTTTTCCCTCCTTTTCATCCCGCTGGCATTCACTTGCTTTTCTGGCCAAGTGTGCCTCCCGGGAATAGATACAGCCTGTCTGTGAAAAGAAAAAGTTCTCGGTTTCCACCATTCCGACGAGCGCGCCGGCACGATCCGGCTGGTCGTCGGTGAAATACCCTACGAAATTACCGCGTTAAAAAGTTCAAAGCGACGGCTGTTCGACATTAGCGGAGCATCCCGGCTTCCGAGCGTATTTTCCGGCTGGTTCTCCAACTCTCCACCAGCCGTCTAGATTTCGATTCTCCGGGAAATCTGTTTAAATATTTGCGCCGGCAGCAGGAATTTCGAACGAGGCTACGGCGGGATCTGTTTCCACCTTCGCCGGGTTAAAATCTAACACCGCGAACTCGGGCGTCGGCCTGAAAGAGCCGAACAGAATGCAATTGTCGGAACCGAAACTCTCCCCCGCTTTTGATAGGCAAAACTCGCGGGAATTCGCGATTAAATTTACAATTTCTAATCCGCCGCTAATTGAACGGAAAATTCCAGCGTGGAAATCCGACGAACCGAAAACTCGCGAGGCTGCGCTTGGCAAGCAACGGCCGGCTCGTCGGTCGGTTTCTCACAGATTCGCCCGATATTTGGATTTCGCTGGTCAAAGTCGGTGGCAAGACGTAGCGCAACGGCGACTCGTCGATCGTTTATTCCCAGTCTAATTTCCAAGTCGTGGAAAACTACCGGCGCAAGACGTAATTTTCCCTCCCCCTCCCCGTCCCTCCCCTCCCAGGTCGTAGATCACCGGCGGCTCGATGCAATTTGTGTTTCATGGCACTGCATCTATCTTCCAAAGTGTTTTAAATCCCGTGGAGCGGAGGAGCTAACGCACTTGACCCTTTTGCCGACGACGGCCGTTAGTTGCCACTGCGCGTCACCCAGATACCCGATCTTCGCGTTTGAAATATCGTTTCGCTCTCCTGCAAATCAACGGCTATCCTCGGATACCCTAATGCTATTTCTCTCTTCCTTTTGCTATTTCTGCTATTTCCATTGCTCTCCTCCCTATTGCTATTTCTCTCTTGCTTCTATCAAGCGGAATTTTCCTGTCGTTCACGTGGTACGAAAGAGAGCAAAGGAATCAAAGGAGATGTAGGGAGTGCGTTCGTCTAATAATAACGTAATAATTGCCAAATTTACTTTATGGAACTGAGCTTGCCAATAGCTATAAAACGCCTTACGCGATCGAGATGAACGTAAGGAGAGTAGGCCTATGTAAGAGCCGACGCTAACGCGCCGCGACTGTCAGCAAGACAGTACACAACAGTTAGCGAATATAATAGTCAGTCAGTCTATAAGTCAGTACACAACATTTAGAAAATCATCACGCGATCAAGACCTCACCGTGGATTCCTTCAGGAAGGGGAAATCTCAGATCAATGCTGTGCAGAAGAAAACGAGAGTTTTTTTTATATGCTGGAGATGCTTCGTCAATCTTGACGCGGATGTCCTTCCATTTCGTAAAAGAAGCGTAAATAGAGGTTCAAAGTCCTTAACCGGAATATCTCGAGGGATGAACTGACCTGATTCACCTCACGTATGCGCCTGCTATATGCCAGAGAGCTCCGTTGGATCAGGTGAATACGCGTGAGGGAAAGAGCCGATGGAAAAGAATTACAGGGAGGAAAACCAAGATGAAAATGGAGAGTCATCAATGTATCGTACGGCACGTCGCTCAGAATTCACGTTCTGTGACTGGAACGTTCCAGTGCTCGTCGAGCCAACGGGCGGATATATCGGACGTCTGACTCACTCTCAATTTATAGGATTTACGGGCTTCCACGTATCCAGTATTTTCGTCTGCAGCCTGCTTGTCTAAACATCGTCCAATATTCATGATACCTCGATGGAGCAGCAGGCTTTAATTCGACGAAAATGAATTTCCGTCGATCGGATAGCGTTTTTAATAAATCGAGCCTCGACGAAAACACACGCGCGCGCTCCGTTTCGAAATTTCGTATCGAAAGTTTCGGCACATCTGCACGTCGTCCGAGCGCCGCGACAATTTGCACTTGTAAATTAAAAATTTCAATCGACCGTTATTTATTTGAACCTGCCGGATGATTTTACACGTAATTTAACGATCCTGCCAATCTAAAATTGGAAATTAAAAATTCACATCGCTCGAAGTTCATTAATTGCCACGTTAATTTAAACACTTTTTAAAAGTCGGTCTTGAACGTTATCGGATCGTTTGAGAACATTCCCGTTTTCAAATTTTAAACGCTCGCGGGACAAGCTGTAATTGACTTCTCAGCTCTGCCTTCGCGACAGTTCGAACCCTCTTTTACGCCGTGTCATTACCCGGTTCGCGAGACGATCGAAATGCGATCTTTCTTTCGCCGTTCAATAATAGCTGCCGCGAATACGGTGGTAGCACGATTGCCTCGTATGTGTCAAGGTTCGCAAAGTGCGTTAAATCCGCAAGTGGAGGTGAATCGGAACCGAGTTCTCGGTTCATTGCCGATGTGATTGAGACCTTGGAACGGCATTTCGCATACGTTCGACGTATGCTTCATTCGCGGCAAATGAATCGACAAACGGGAAGATAAATCGATCTGTTTCGGAACTTAATTTCAACGTTACGTTTAAAGTGTATAAGAGAGAATAGGCAATTCGCAAGTACGTTCGATGCTCGTTTTGCTTCACGTCGTTCGTCGACCTTTCCCGCATAATGGGAATAATTAATCCGTTCGAAGGACGGTCGAAAGGTCTTCGAATCGCGACTGTAGCGATGCAACGTTCCACACGCTGACTTGCGTAATACGTCTTCACCTGCATGCAAGTTTTAGGAGCCGTTTCCGACTGTGGAACGCGACGCGGTTAACATTCATGCACGTCCGGCTGCAGATTGATTGCTGATCCCTAAATTGTCCCTAAAGTTGCTTTACACGTTTCACCGGTGTGCCTGAGAAGTTATGTTCCCCCGGCTATGTTTACGTAACTTGACGTGACGGATGTACAGTTACCGTCTGGCGTTAACTAACTAACCAGCGTATCATCAGTCGACCAGCCTTCTCCGAAGGCAGATCTGCGCCTCCCAATTAGTCGAGTTAGAATTGCAGATTTCGCCGGAACTTGAGTCGAATCGGCTGGCACGGTTCGAGGCCTTCCGCTATTTATGCATTTCCTGATCGAAATCCGCGAAAGACCGCATGAAAATGAGACCTCTCGCATGCACGTGCATGCACTCGTCGTGATAATTGGATTCTGCTGACGAGTCTGGAACGACCAAGATCCTCGAACGAGGACTCGCGTTCTCGCGATTGGATTTTGATCGCTCGACACAGACAGTTGAACGTGATGGGCAACGAGCGTATTTAGCGTGTTAAATCGCATAAAGTGACTGTTGGCTTTCGAGCAGCGTCGCGTGACAAAAGACACATCAGTCGAACGTCAAACGACTGGTGGATGTTTGCGTGGACAAGTGGATATTGTAGACAAACCAGCAACGAAAGTTGTACCGCATTGAAGTTGCGCCAACTTCAAGACAGCCCTTTGCGGTTCGACTTCCGTGTACCGCGAACTTAGCTTGGTCCGTATTGTGCACGGCGAACGACAGATGAAATATTAAAAGAATAAACTTCGATTGCCACGCGAGTATTCGGGACAGAAAAAGCAAACTTTCGTCGTCTTTTCGTAGACGGAGCATCAAACCGGGAAATTAAACGTGCGTTGCACGAGGATAGTTCGTTAACGAGAGGCCAGAAACATCGCGAATTACCGCTAAATGGATGTGTCTCTCGAGGGTACACGTTCTGTCTCAATTAGGCGAATTTTTCACGATAGAAAGAAAAAAAGATGTAATACAACTTGTCGCGGGACTTGTTTACGGGTAATTTAGCGGCGGGAATCAGTGCTCCACTGGAGAACAGTGGTGACGTTCGTTAATCAATTCTTGTTAGGGCGGGGTAGGGTGTGGTAACTTTTGGCAGAGGATCCGCCGCCAAGAAATCCTAACTTGGTAGCCGAGCTAAAGACCATCCTGGGGGCAAAAAAGATTCGCGAGAAGAAAGGAGAGTAGGGAAGGTTAAATCGTAGTCGACGTGATCCACGAAAGGGAGGTGGATGGTGGGTCAAGAGAAGAATGGTGATACAGCGGCGATAGAGAAAGGGAAAGGAATGAGAAGAACGTTTGAAAACACGAAGGTAGGATCTTTGTAGCAATTTGTTCGCAAGATTTGATTTATAAGTCTGCGAGAGTTGTCACGGGGGGTGAATCCCGAAACCTCACTACTTGCACCTTTCTCGTCCGTTTGCTGCAAAATAGAAGAATCTTTGGTCAACTGGCAGTGGAAGAGGAAAAGGGGAGAAAAGAAAAGGAAGGAAAGCAAAATGGGAAAGAGACAAGGAGTTTTAGGGAACGATCGCCGAGCCAGTGGCTTCACTTACGGATGATGCATTGCTCCGTGGTCGACTCTAAGCACAGAAGGATGGAATCGCGGTAATGGATTCGAAACGGTTGAAAACAGTCGATCCTTGCCATTTCGCAGCTTTCCCTTGTTTCAAACAGAATTCGCGATACGCCGCTTCTCTCGCTACTTCGCTTGACTTTGAGTTAATATCGTCTTGATCTACGACGAAATTTGTTCGTATTTTTTTTTCTTTTTTGGGCAAAACTTTCGGATCGGAAAAGACGTTCGCGTAGTTAAAAAAGTAGAACGAAACGTAGAACGAACCACGACGAAACGTAAAAAAGTAGGGAAAATCTTTCTCGAGATTTTTCTATTGTTCGGTTAGTTTAGGCTATTTTTGGTGGAATGGCTATCATCGGAACGCGTCGTTTCCCTTTATGAAACACCAATCGAAACAGATCGGAAGAGATCTAGTTGCTGAACTTACGCTTACCTACAGCTATTTGCTTGGAATTCCACAGAAGTTCGGTACGTTCGAGTCAATACAGACAGCCCCGAGGCGTGGCAACAGATAGTGGTGGCCACGAGGATGTCATATCCTGAACCGATGACATCGGATTTACGGGTCTAGGCTGTCGCGATACGAAACTCGTAAAACAAGCCTTGCGTGTGCTTCCACCCGCGTACACGCTGGCGATTCGTTCTTTGAAGATTACGACTTAATTAAACTTTGTGGTTTTTCGTGTTAACAGTGCCAGCGTTATATCGATTTTTGCATATTTGGCAAAAAAAGAGAAAAGAAAAATTTAAAAAAAAATAGAAAGGAGAAAGAGAAAACCCGAAAACCGCAGCGTGTAGAGTGTAGCAATCTACGTCGAGCCACCGATGTGCCGGTGTTATGTTTTTTCTTCTTTTTTGGGTCCCTTCCTTTTTCAAAGAGGT
>CAJDYZ010011582.1:246882-260554 GCA_903986555.1 Heterotrigona itama
AAATCGTGGCGACTTATCGATGCGATAGAAATAGCGAACAAAAGGTGAAAGGAGGACCGTTCGTTTCTTTTATTCGCGGAAACACGCCGAGTTATTTATCGTGAGTTATTTAGATTGCGAAATATTCTTCGGATCCTCGGTAATGACGCCGTGAGACCGAACGTTCCGCCGCGATTCCATCCATTCGTCTGAATATCCTGGAACGAGTGAATAGAGAACGGAGACAAAGTCTTGGAGAGATTGTTATGATAAACGCGTCATTCAGTGTCTCTTGCAATTAAGCGATTTCGAGGGAAGTGAGCTCAAATAATCGAGAATAATTACGCGGAATTTATGCTGCTTTGGTAATGATACCTATTACCGTGGGAATTGATGCGTGCAATTAGCCGGAAAATATTACGCGCCTATTTAAATCAAATTCAGCGAATGATTAAAGGAGCGGAACGATTCGGTAGACGACAGCAAAATCAAGTAGTAGAGTCGCGCGATGATCAGACGCGCGTATACGCTGGTTCGAGAACGAAACTCCTCGCTTCTCTCAACCTGCAGTTTCTCGATACGTATCTTCTCCCTCGTCTCCTTTTCCTTGTTCGCGAGTCCGTGAAAACCGCCACGTTTGCGTTTTCTTTCGTCCAACTTGTCGTCGAGTTCCGCAGATCTTCTCTCTTCGTGTTCCCTTGCATTACTCGGCACGCAACCGGCTCGATTCTGTTTTTTTCTTCGAGCCGCCCAACTCCGCGAGAGACAAGCAGAAAACTCGAAGACAAATAGCACGGTCAAAAAAAAAAAAGGAAAAAAAAAGAAAAAAAAGAAGAGAAAAAGAAAAGAAAAGAGAAAGAAAAGGAGGTATCGCGAACGGTAAAGGAAAGAGACAGGAAAAGAAATTCATCGTAGCACACGGCGCCTCATCCGTGCCCGCATTGTATACCAGAAGCTGTTGGATATTACGAGAGAGCACGAGATGTTCTCGGCGTTTCTGCTCCCTTTTCTCTTTCTCCTGGCTGCACGTTCCACGCTTTCTCCGTTCTCGCCGCTCTTCTTTTCTCTTCCCTCTGTAGCCGAGGACGGATACTAATGGCCTGGGAAGAGGCAAGAATGCGAGACTCCCAAAGGATGCCGCGAAAGGATTGCTTGCCCTTTTCGTGGATGCAATCTTTGAAGAGCGAGCGAGGTAAAACGGCCAGATTGAGCGAGACTCGCGCGTTTAAGGGTGTGAAATCGTTCTCTGACAAATTTGTCGGCCGATTAGATAGGGAAACAAATGAACAGCATCGTCGGCTCGATAATGAGAACGAATGAAAAATGCCGTCGCGAAGAAAGACGGATCGAACGACGTCCGCGATCTTATCGACTTCGATTAATCGTAAGCGCCTGCTCGCGTGTACCCTCCTGGTGACTAACAGCGCGGAAATGAAACGTTAAGGAGTGTACGTCCACGGGAATAAAGATATTCCTGGCGATCGTAAACAGCAAGATGTCAAGGCGTCGTTTCCCTTTCTCAACGACCATGGTTCCTCGCGGTGATATTTTTACGATCAATTCCTCGTGAAAGCTAGCCAAGACCGAGGTCGTCAATTTTTTCGGAGCTCTCGTATATCCTTGTACTTTCATTTTCCAAATAGTCTCGGCCGAAACTTATTCCCCGCCAGCGGGGTATTTCGACGGGGAATTTCCGCGTGAAATTTTTCACAGCCTAATTCGACGCGCGATTCGACGCGTACCGCGTATCGAAAATATCGGCACTTCGGCGCTGGCGTAATCTCGGCGGGAATTCAGTTTTGTTCGAGCGTGGGTGGAGAATCTCGAGTAACGCATGATGCGTAAAAACATCTTTGCGAATGAGAACGCAAGGATTGGAGTAAGTTTCGGGCGGATCGAGGGATCGAGATTTTGAAAAGATGCAAAAGAAAAAAGGAAAAAAACGACGGACGGACGTTCTTCCTTTTTCTTTCCTCCCCCTTTCTTTCTCTGTTTCTTTCTGCTGTTCTTTTAATCTCCTCTGCAAAGAGCTCCATTCATTGCACGTTGCTATATTTATAAATAGAAATTTTGTTTATATTTATAATAGACATATAAGTTTTGTGAATTCTACTATACGCGATTCAAATTTTGTGAATGTTCATTACAAACGATCTAAGTTTTGTGAATTCTACTCTAAACGATCCGAATTTCTACTTTACACTACCATACTATACCCTGCCACAGCTTGAAAACTTTTGACACTATTTAAATACTCGACGCTAAGGAGCTTACGTCTTGTAATTTTCGAAAAACGTTTCGAGTTTTCCACCACTCGGAAGAGCCTCACCCTCTCGCCCGTTACTCGTGCTCGGGAACTCGAGCAAACTGGGTCGTGTTTTAATCGATCGTCGAATTGTTTCGCGCGCGTTCGCCGTGCCGGATGAAACGGGACTGGGTGTAGTATTCTCGAGCGAGCGTGCAATACAAGGAAAGTTAATGCTGAGAGAAAGCTAAGAGAAAAATAAGCGAGAAAAGTCTTGAATGGGAGAAACGGTCGGACTGTTTCGTTGATTTACGGCTACCTGCCAGATGGAATGAAAATCCGTCGAAACGACGGATGACCAAATCCATTCGAACGCGTAGCCACACCTAGCGGGGCCAAAGGTATTGGATTGCCCTCGGTGTTTTCCTTAAGAGAGCCTCGAAACTCGTGATAAATCAATCGGTTGCGGATATTGCGGCGTCCCGATTTTTCACTCGGACGACTGCCTTCGATTTCGCTCGTCCTCGGCTTCACGGATCGAATGTTACCAGATGAACTGCGTCCGCTCGGTTTTGATCGATAATCTGTATACTATAACCCGCCAAAGCGTTATACGATCATTTAACGCGAAGGCAGAAGCGGCAGTTGCTCGAAAAGAAATTCGAGAAAGAATAAAGAAGGAGACGTGAAAAGAAAGGCGCGAGGGGCGAGAGAAGAAGAAGTAGGAAACCAACGGCAAGAATCTCTGACCGTTTCAAAATGAAACGGAAAGCGAGGTATTCGGAATAAGGACGCGTCTTCTCATTTTCTTAAGTACTCGCAACTCGCTTTAAAGTATATATATAACGTCACGGGAGCAGAAGGCGTCTTATCAAAGAAAAGGAGCAAGGAAACCTACGCTCCTTGACAATTTACTTAAAATCCGTCGGTAATGAAGTCCTCTCCCCTCCTCCCTCACCGTCCTGAAAATTCGAATGTTTTAATGGGAATATTTTCTTTCGGCGTACAAAACTCCAGCTCGTAGACCGATGTATTTCATCGGATCCGATCTTTTCCGAGCCCTTTTTTCAGCCACCCTAATCTCGTATCTCTCGGGGGCGGGTGAGAAAAAAGAGTTCCTCGAAAAGGGAAAAAGAGTTCCTCCCCTCGCAAATCTCGTGCTATTCTTCCAGGGACCATTTGGTCAATCTTCGCGAAACGATTCCCCTTTGAGTCGCGCGAGAAAGGGGAACCGCTGCATGTCAATTTCCAAGTTCACCCCATCGAAAGCACTCACTCTCCCCAGGCTAATTCCAGTCGCCATTCGGTGTCCTTCGCGAATGCATGAATACCAACCAACAACAGCAGACCTTCAGAATATCTATATATCCAGGCACTCATACGGGTCTTCAACGACAAATTCCAACGAAGAACGATAGGCACGAGACCGGACCGGTTCGCTGTTCGGAATTTATAGAATGATATGCAAATCCCGGCAATATCCTTCCATTGCCGGCCTCACCCCGATTCAACCTATCCTCCCCGCCCCTGTTCTTTCTTCGTTTCTCGCCGAACGCCTTTCCCTTCGTCGCGCAACGTCATGACTTGTTTCCTGCATAATGCATGCTCCGCTCTTATCGACGGTCTCGGCTGGGGCCATTGAGAGGGCGGCGAGAGCCGAATGCGACTTGGAGAGAGGTGCTGCTGCTGCTGCTGCGTTCTCGCCTGGGGTCGCGAGGTCGATCGTTTAGGCGTCGCGCCGCTCAGACACCCGCTAAACCATTTTCGCGGATGACGATGCATCAATGTTTCACGCAAAATCACGAGGATTGACGTATCCATTTCGTGTTCTCAATTATTTACACCGGCGCATTACCTCGATGCGTTTGGTCCTTTCTTCCTCTACGCTGTTTCGAGATATCGATCTCGCTTCGAGAGTCTATCTGCACGAGTTGCATCGACGTTACTCTCCCTTTTTCATCTCTGTCTTTTTTTTTCTTGTTTTCTTTTTTGACACGTCAGTGTCTTTTGCGAAATTTCCAGACCATTTTACTCTTATAGAGATAGAGATCGTTGAGGTCTCGATCCAGACGACGAGGAGACATTCAGGCGTGTCGAAAGAAACTTGCACTCGTATCTGTGGGAACTTTGCCATTGTTGGTATTGGGCAGACGAGCGCAATTGCAAAGAACGAGGCAAGGTAGCAAGCCAAGACTAGATCCATTAACACGGAACTAATTTAACGACACGATTTACGTTTCGACCGCTAATACGATTCGTCGTGGCGGTTTCTGTTCCCGAGGACGTGACTCGCATAATGGCATCAGTTACAAGACAAGATACAGAGAGACCATAGACGTTGTTCGTTCTTCAAACTAGTTTTCGTAAATAAAATTTTGAATGAAATTAAAAAATATGTTAGGACAGAGCGGTACAATGAAAATACTAAAAATAAAATAATGCAATTTCCATAGAAAGTAAAACGGTGAAGTAGTTCAACTTCCGTTTCAAAACTCGTTCGAACATTGACGAACATGATGAACGGAATGAAATTTATGACTATGTTTTCTTTTTATTTTTATTTTTTTATAATTACGTTGCAGTGTGGTTACGAGCGCGGCTGCGATGTTATCGTTACCTGGCTGAAAAGCTTTTGTTTTTCGTTGTCGGTTTAACAAGCAAGTCGCGAGCAACTGCGTAATGTTCTTACGTTGTCGCTGTCTCGTGAAAAACGTGTCCAGAAACAAGGGAAGCAGACGAACAGCAGTCACGCACGCTAGAAACGGGATGCACATCTTGCTGGAGATGGTGCGCCGCGTGTCTGAATAGCTTTTGAAATATTGCACAGGCTTTTTCTTCTCCACGGTTACACTTTTCGCGAGACGGAGAAAGAAAATGGTCGACCAGGCCATTAGATGTTGTAAATACGCGGATAGAAGAGATTCGATGTAGGAAAATTGTCGATGAACGTCCAGCCAGTGGGCGACTCTTTCCTGACATTCGTAAATTTGCTCGGAAGTGTGAAAAATGAAAATTTGCCGGATTGAAACGTAAATCGACGTTCTTCTTTATTTAAAAAGAATTACCCTTGGAAATTTTGAGAGAGAGGATATCCGACGGAGCATACACGTGAGAAACGTCCGTCCGTTTTTTCGAGTGTCTCTTCTCCGTCCGTTTTCTTCCATTTGCCGAATTCATCTTTAAACGTAATGTGTTACGATTTATATTTCACGACGCTTGGCGCTTCGCCCTGTGCTCTCCGACCGTATCTCATACGCTTTATCGTCTCTATTCACTCAGAAATTACGTAAAATCTACTTTCCCTCGAAGCAAACTGTTCAACCCTCTCGCGAGTTCGCAGGCATTTTACCCAGGGCCGAGATATTCACGGCTGATTTCGCAAGCGACGCCAGCTCCTGCGCGTGTAATTAGTCAGTGTTATAACGTAAGTATTAACGTTCGGGCGACACTTCGTTATCGAAGAATGTATCTGGTAAACGCAGCACGTTCCCTTCGAACATGACTTCGAAACTCGTCTGTATACGTATATAAATGCTTTCGTTCACGAATGAACGTACGTTTGATCGCTGCGCGACATCGATGTCAGGGCTCGTGCCTCATCCTAGGTACACGTGGGAACAAATTTTCGGTAGCTTGATCATGCCGCCAGTGTTTTCGCGTCGTTCGATGCAACGAAGTGCAAACAGTAGATGTTTCGACAACGTGGCCTAGTCTAATTGCTAAACGCTTACTTAGCCCGTGCTTCCTGATGTAAGGTACTTAAGGAGCTGTTTGCAAGTCGTTTTGATAGCGTACCTTCTATCTTCTCCTCGGCGAGCTAATCTAAATCTCGGCCCGTAATGACCCGTGCATAGCTTCTTTCTGCTAACAGGAGTTTGAGCAGTGACGTTTAACTTCTACAGAGAGATTACATTCGGCATGATTTCTACGCGCAAGCCAAATTTATACGAAGATCAATTACTCTATTAGCATGTACGAGAAGAGAAAGTATTTAAACAACCGAATTGCGAGGACTTAATCTGCACATGAAAGGAAAAAGAGAAGCTTTGTTATTGAGTGAATATGAAAAAATATTGTACATATGTGTAAGTAGCGACGCACTTCTCATTACAGTACGGCATTATATGTTCTTTTTCATGTGTTAACAATTTCATTAATTATAACAAGAAATTATTTTTAATTCCATCGAGCATGATATCAGTGAGTAAAAAATAAATAGAATTAATTAATACTATTTCTGAGGATTTTACAGAGTTTCAGTAAAATTACGCTAGTTCTTCGTACGAAATTATTTCTGTCGAACAAATCTTTTGTTTCAAAGTACTCCACAAGTAAAAAACAAGTAATCAATCGGTAAAGAAATGTACTATCTATCTGTTGATGTCTATTGTAACCCCTGAAACTTTATATGACATTTATTTCTTCTTCTTGCGTGTAGATCAAGTTTGGGACATCATACGAGTTACGAGACATTTAGTAAAAAGATCAACATATAGTACGAATAATCAAAATGTCAATAAAGAAATGTCAACTGTGATTTCACTGAATATTAAGATTTATTATTTTTCTGACATGTATGTGTGAAATGTGTGTACAAGTACTTGTAACTTTTATATACATTTGTTTCAGTTCAGTGTTGATTAAATTTCAAAATGTGTCTCGTACGTACAGTTAAAAAGTTTCCTACAAAAGTCCGAATAGATTCCCGATCCGGGAGTTTGGAAAATTCCGAGGATCATCGATCGAACAAAATAATAAATTTACGCCGCCGCGGAACAAAACGAGCGAGGGAACGAACGAACGAACGAATATCGAAGCGGCACGATCCAATAATCGCGGGGGCAGAATGCTAATTGCGATTGGCACATTCGTCGGGCTGGACACGCGGACGAGTAACGTTGTTGCGATCATCCGTGAACAATGGTGCTCAACCGGAGTTTATTTATATGCAGCGCGTCGCGTGGCAGCTCGTAAATCTCGTGTTCGGTGGACGAACGGGTGTCGTTCAATCAGGATGTAGATGCTGTACACAGATCCGATTCCCGGCGGCTGGAAGAAACGGCCGAAATTTCGAAACGGGGGGCCGTTACGTCGCGCCGCGGCGAGCCTACGCGGCGCATGTTTATTGTCGCATAATGCATAGCATTATGTAAATCGTCGTTTCACCGCTTACACATGTACACCGTGGAAATAAACCGTGTCGGTGCGTTAGCGCAACAATGGGGCCAACATACGAGCCCGCAAACGGCATCAACATCGGCCGTGAATTGATCAATTCTCGCTCGATACCGAACCCTACTGGTTTTCGCTCTTCTAGCGAAATTCGCGGTCGAAACAGGCGGCTCGATTCTCTGGAAATCTGAAACATATTTTTTTATACTCTTTTGGTATTTTGGGATTCCGAGCGAACGATTGTCGAATGATTTAGTTTCAAAAAGTGTCAAAGAGTGTTGGAGTGTTTGTCCGTGGCGAGGAGGTCGTAAAATGGGGAAAAGGAAAAAAAAAAAGTGTGGATATTACTGCGGAAGATGCGTATCTGAATTAGTTCTCGAACTATAGTCGTTCGGTCTTTTTACGTTATTTTCCATCGTACTTTTATATATCCGAATTACGTGGATTTTCGATCTTGAAGCTGATCCGTATCGTTGTCTCTCTATCCCTTTCAGAAACAATGCGGTGCAATAAAAATTCGTATACGATAGCAAAAGGAAAGTTAGCCGATAAAGTCGGAAGGTTATCGTTCGGAACCACGTTTCGATAAAAATCGAAAAAGCATCGAACTCTGCAAACCGTCGGGAGATTTCGTCGTGGAAACGCGTGGAAACCGAAGGTAAAGGTGTTGGCGAATACATTGCGGAAAGAGTTTGCCGGCGAGTTGTAACTGGAGTTGCTGCAACTCGTCCAGAACCGGAACAGAATGGCTCGTCTAATTGTTAATTTGCTCGTCGAAACGAAACGCCCGCGACTAATTACGATGGCCAAGTTACATCATAGGAAACGAAATCCGTTTGTAGACCGAACGTAACAATTAACATGGAAACACGCGTACGTACGTAGATACATTGTAAACGCGAGAGATTGGCCGCGCTCTAGGTGAAAACAATTAAGCTAAAAATAAGAACTAAATAGGAGCTGATGCTGCACCAGAAGTGCGGCAAAAATGAAATAGAAATTTAGAATATACAAGTTTATGGCGTTTTAATGAACGTGCAGTGTTTGAAACAGAGCCGATAATAACCTGTTCACGGTCCAACTTGTTACACCTGTTACCAACGAGGCTTCAATTAAAACTCTGTGCAAGTAATGGGAAAAAATACCAAAAAGGAAGAAAATAAAACAAAGAGAGGGAGAGAGAGATAGAAGTAACGGATGATCGTCGTCTGTTAATTTATAAAAATTTAATTACTTGTTACCGTGGCGATACGCTCGTTTGAGAGACGTTTCGACGATTAATTTGTTATTTCATTGCGTTAGCTCTGTCGCGAAGTTGCATTGTTTTTTTCTGACGATACTATACGATCCACGATAATGGGACGCATTTGTCTTTAATTTCAATTATAAATGCGATTTTCATCGTTCCCCGCAAACGTTCTATTTTTTTCTTTTTTTCTTTTTCACGCTCTCTAGCTCGCAAAATATTTTACTTCTGCCGGAGATGCTAATGCTTTACATAATAACCGTTTAATGAAATTAACCGCCATCTTGATCACTTTACGAAATGAAACTTTCACAATTGTCGTTGATTATAATATTTTAATTTACATTTTCTTCCTTTACACAAAACAAAAGAAAAAGGAAAAAAAAATCAACCAAATTCGTCTGATCTCTGCGGTATATCATCTTCTATCCGTATTGTTTAGGTTAATTCAATTTTCATCTCTAACGAGCGTGCCGCAAGCCATATCCACGGCTTCTCTCGAATATTCTTCAGCGAACCAGGCTTCTAATTGTTTTCATCGCAATAAAGCACTCGAGAAATTATCATATAATTATACACGAATATAATCGAGATAATAACGTTGCAAAACATGCGCATAATTAATTTCATCTACGCGGCTTCTGCCCCCCGACTCCGAATGTACGCCAACTGGTACAAAATTTCAGAAGGGGATAACGTGTTCGAATTCTGAACGTTATTTCTTCCATCGAGGAAATTCTGTTTGACCCATGCCGCGACTATCGTTCGGATAATTTTAATAAAGATCGACGGGATCATCGGAGGAAAGGTGTAATTTTCGAGCCGGTTTTGTTACATTTATCGCTTTTCTATAATTCGGTGATCGATTATTAAAAGTTATTACGACGAAACGTCGAGATGTCCGTTTAATTAATTTAGTCAGTGGTTCGTGGACAGGAAACCGATTAAAATTTCAAAATTCACTCAACATTCTCTGCTCACGTTCGCAATTACAGTCATGATATGCATATATGCGATATTAGAATCGTTAATGGAAAAAAACGAATGGCTATCAATTAAACGCCGATAACGTAGTCGTCAGTGTCGAGAGAGCGCCGAATAATTATCATCTCTGGCCATTGAAATTATTGTTATACGAACGAATACGTGATGTTTCATTGGTGACACGATTCGAAAAATCTTGCTTCCGCAGTCAGTTAGGTCACGTTCACATAGCAACATTGCAACGCTTCGAATGCCTCGTTTCGACGTGCTGTAACGTTGAACGGACCTGCAGTTCACACTTGGAAAATGCGTGAAAATTGATGATTTCGACGTGAGAAAATCACTGCGTACGTCGGCACAGATATCTCGTAAATATTTTACCAGTGTGAATACTTTGTAAACAAAAATGTTGAAACTGACGATATCAATTATAAAACGATTCTTTTCAACAATCCCTTTTCAAGATTATCTGTTAATATTTGCCCGGTGTTTTCCAAGCTCCAATCTCCATGACGCTTGGTCAACAATAATTGAAGTTATTTTCGTTACACGTTGAGTGCGCGAGAAACGTTTCAGTTGAAACGAAACAGCGAGTATTATGACATTATCGCGAATCACGACGATTTAATCGTTATTAATGCCATTTGGCGGCCAAATGTTCGCTCCGCCGTTTTTTTTTTTCTTTTTCCCTTTGTTTTCCAACGGCGGCCGTTGAAAAAGCGGATTACCAGTCGTAAATTCAATTTCGCATAAAGAGATTTATGCGGTTAAGCCCGTTTTTATTCATCGCGCGAATTACTTTTTCCGCCTTTTTTCACCTTCTCTCGCTCGCAGCTACGTCTACTTAAGGAATTCAAATTAGTCCGAAATAACAGTTCTCGCGTGCACGTTAATTTCGAAACAAGTTCGGACGGAACTTTTGTACGGAAAATTAAAATCAACGGAGAATGGCACGTTGAAAAATCCCTCTCGCACTCAGCATTGTCTCCTTTTTTCACCAGCCAGCTTAAAAACCATCGTACAAACGGAATTTCAGTTCTGCGCAACGTCCCAAACGAAAAAAGGAAACCAAAAAGAAAAAAGAAAAAAAATAACAAAAGGAAGAAAAGACGACGAAGAGATCGGTCCCCTTTTCGTCGTGCGTAAATCTGTTGGCGGAGCACGTTCGGCCACGAGTTTCCAATAACGCGTCGACCGGTTTTCCAAAGAGAAGCAGAGCGAACGTTTCCGCGATTTGTCGGTGAATTACTTCGTCAGTAGTCATAAAAGTGGATCGTAGACGAGGCCACTGCCGACCGAGGTCGCTCGGATTTCCCGGCGGGAAAAGAAATTCGCGAGGAAACTTGGTGGAAACATCGGGCCTGTGGCGCTCGTTTTAGCATCCCTCGTTTGAGCAGAGCCACGAGCCAGAGAGGGTGGGTGGATGGGGTTTGGTAGGTAGATTCCGGTCGTTAGATTTCCTCACGTCTGAACAGACGCGGGCGAGAGAGGAGCGTGCAGCAGAAGAATGGTCGAGGGTCGGGTAAAATGACTTTTCATCCCCCAAGGGTATCCCCGCTGCCGGAAATATGGATATAGGCAATTAAAATTACGTGACGGCCCGGGTGGAGCGTCGTCGTCGTTACTTCAAAAGCCACTTGACGTCTTCCTTCACCTTGTCCCCGTGAACTTCCCTTCCCTGCCCAAACAAGGCAGGGAGAGTGCGAGTTCGAGGAATTTGTCGTTCGAATCTGAAGGGACAAATATTTGCTGTCGCGAGTAAACGTGAAAATTGTTTAGGGAAAATGTTTGCCTCGGGCGTGTCTCTGGATAGACAAACGCAATCGTTAAAAACGGCGATATCACGATTTTCAAAGATCGTGCTCGAATTTTAATTCGCTAGAGGATAGAGAGGCCGATCGACATTTTACGATTGTCCGAGTTTGTTCAGAACACAATAGGTAATATCGAGTCGTAATAACGAGTTGTCCGTTTGCTTGAAATTAATCATCGCTGGCCCAACATTGTTGCGCCACCACCTAGTTTGCTTGGATTTAATTGAATCCGGTTTGTTTGAAGCCACCTTTGTTCTATCGCAAAGTCACTGTTCAGCATGCGTGAGTTTTTCCTCGAAGAAACAACTTTCTTCCTTGGTATTCGAAAAGCGTCCGTCCTTCCGATCTTTCGTCTCCTTTTCCTCGTGTCGCGTGATTCGATTGCAAAGTTTTCGTTACGATTAAGGAAAGAATCCCTCATCGCGACGTAGAAGGCATCGACAACAGTTTGAATTGGATTCATCAACTTGCTACTTGAGTACCAGACATTACAACGCCGAAGGAGTAGATAGGAAAGGAGTGGAACGTGGATATCGATCAGAATGGCTCTGCAGTTTCAACTTATCTCTCGTCGAACGCAGTGATCAAAATTGTAATTTCTTCGGAAATGAAGAATGAAGAGCGATTTCCCAGAGCGAATGAAACAAGATGGACCAACAAGTGTAACTATAATCCGTAATATTAAAAGCTAGACCGGTGATACTCTATAGTTTTAAATCTGTGTTTTATTAAAAATTCAGACTTCTAGAAATCATCTGCAATTTCCTGCGACGAGTTTCCTCGTACGCGTAATAAAGCGGTTCCCTTCTCAAGGGAAAATGATACTCGAGCGAAGAAAAGTTTGTGGGCAAACAAAAATGTAAAAAGGCCGAGACAAGAACGGTCGGAACCGCAGGATCTTCTTATCGCGAATGAGGCTGCGCCGTTTCGAAGAAGATGGGAAGAGCATGGTACCACGAACGAAGACGCCGAGGCCTCCGAAAAATACTCGCACGAGATATCACGCGAATCGTGCGTCGAAGCAGATCGAATTCCACGCTCGCGTGTGCGAGCACCGTCGTTGCATCATCGTCGGGTGCAACCGTCGTCGACTTATCTGCGTGAATTCCTGCTAGATGTTCGAATCGATGTTCCAGTCGGGAGTTTCGAGCGGAATGGTAGCAACTTTAAAGCCCGCGGAGAAGTTCCCACGGATCGGATAGATATGTCTCGTCTCCGGCGAACTATAAGATCGGCACCGGTCTCGAGTATCAGGTCCAAGCTCGAAACTCACTTTCCGGAAAAACTCTCGGTAGAAATGTTTCTCGGTTGGACACGCAAAGAAATCTGCTCGAGCATAAACTGCCTGTTATGGTTGAGGCATTCCGTCGCTCTTGGCCACCTCTCCCTTGAGAATTCGTATTTATCGTCTGTTATATAAAGATCTCTGATCTTTTTATTCATTTCGAACTGATCGATACTTTGTTGTTGCCTGGATATGATGGCGATTTGATAGCGACCGAAGGAATGAGGAGAAAAGAAATTGTGCGATTTACGCAGCGTGATGAGTGAAATATAATAATATCATTTTGCTAACGAAAGAATTGTTATTGAATGAGCTCGATATTCTCGATCAACAAAGTTATAAGTAACAAAGGGCAAGTTTCTTTTTAAAGTAATATTCCAGAATTAACTGCAGTGTGCCTCTTGCCAAATATCAAAATAATAATATTAATAATAAACGGGAAAACGCAGCGATGGCAGTTGTCCCGACTATTTAGCAATAGAATTGCAGAATGACGAAAGACAATGGGATTGACTGCGTACTTCTCGTACATTTCTGCAGCACTGTCGGAGTTTCCAGACCGTAATAATGGAGATTGAGTGATAACGGTCTCATTCATGAGTCACGTTCGAGACTGATTAATCTCTCACGCTCTTCCTCTTGTTGCTCCGTCGTTAACGAAATCTTTTCTTTGTACTTTTCGTAACGACGCGAACGATCGACCATGCCGAGATTTTCGTCTCTTATCCGTTTTACTTTTCTGTTGTCGGTCGTCTTCGAGACCAAAGGAACAGGGTTAAATTGGATCGATAACCATTAGCAGTGGATTAGTATGCCACCGGTCTGACTTGATGTTATACTTTAAAGCGGATGTGTCGAAGGTTTACGCGTTGCACTAACGTTGATGCAATTTTACACCAGCGGACGTGCCGCATATTTTGTCAATGCCGGCATCGATAGTAATTTAA
>CAJDYZ010011582.1:287384-297466 GCA_903986555.1 Heterotrigona itama
AGGAATATCAATTTGTCCTTGTTTAATACATCGTCCATACGTACATTCCCGTTGGATATAAATTGCCATTTAATCTGAACGGATTTATATATAGATAATGGCGAATCTCCTGGACGGCCAATCGTTATTAACGATGCAAAAATACAATCGTCGATCTCCGAGCGCGGAGAAATATTGTTTCGAAATCGGTCACGGCTAACTGGATAATTTTTCTTTTTTTTTTTTTTTTTGTTCGAATAACGATCTATCGTTCACGGTTTCAAGCTCGCACGATCGTCCCCCCACGTCCCGGTGTACGCGTCGTCGGTTTAACGAGGCAATTTCAGCAACGAACATCACTGTATCTCCGTTGTCAGATTTTATTCTTCGTTTGTGCTTTTCGTCCAATTGCGCTTCGACCCTGCAATTCGACGTGACTCTCGTGCATTCTCGGACATTCGCGGAATTGTTATCGGAAATTTAACAACACGCCGCGAGGAGAAGGAGAACGAAAAACAAAAAAAAAAAAACAGAAAGCTTACGTTCGTACGTTGCAAAGCTTCGCGAGGAGAGTGCAATTTGAAAAAAAGAAATTTCTCTCGTCAAAGGATCGTTCGCGCGGTTTTTCAAAGTCCAGGGTTTCTCTTCTGATATTGGTAGGTCAACGGGACGAAATGATCGAAGGAAAGTTGTAGTATTAATCAGATTTCTGAGCCGCTCTCGGTCGTAAACTCGAGCTTGAAAAAAATTTCGAGCCGGCCGCTCTCGCCGTAAACGCAAATACGTAATTCAACGCAAAGCGGAACGTTACTCCGTGCTCCACTTTTCGTTATAAAATTTCTAATTTACTTTGACCGTGCGTCGCTGTTGAAATTCTACCGCTCTCGCAGGCGGAGAAGGAGAAGAGAGAGGAAAAAAAAGAAGGAAAAAGGAAAAAGGACGGAGAGAAATACTCGTTATTTCTACGAATTTTCCACTGTGCGCCGTGTGCGGTTTTGACCTGTCGATGGATAACACACCGGAATAGCACCAGCTCGGTGAAAAGAAGGCCGTACAGATCGATTGACAAAAGTACACTTTCCGCGCGAAATAACAGGCGGTGACGTGGCAGCGGCGTGACAACGGCGCGTTAAACCTGAACAGGGGCCACTTTGTGAATATCAATGCGACCAAGAGTGTACACTCGGCCAAGCTACTTTCGCGGAAGTAGAGCCGGCTAGCTAACCGCCTATTGGATCCCAGTTCGTGTCACTGAGGTTCTAACTAGCCGAGCCACCCTTTGTGATTGACGACCATGCGGTTTAATACTCGCGCGCGCGTCAATTAAAGTTTAGAGAGATCGAACGGCTGACCCATAACACAACCTAGAATATACTCGATTCAGGGACGAGAGCAAATGAAGGCATCTCGTCGTGGCGTTGGTTAATCGAATGCGAATTAACGGCACTCATGAATACGAGAAGAATCGCGAATACCGAAGAGAGAGAGAGAGAGAGAGAGAGAGAGAGCTGGAAAATCTTCGTTCGTACGTTCTTAGCTGAATATCAAAGCTGAAAAGAAAACTCAACGATATTACCGCTGTGCGGAGTTTTACCAAGGAAACTCGTATGAAACGTTCCGCTTTGTACGGACGGAACGTTTCATGTTATTAGACGACTCACAAACAGAGTGATCCGGGTTTGCTCGTGACACGCAACAAAGTTGAACGTACAGAGAAAATTATTTCTGCCGTGCATGAAAAAATAACGTTCGTGAAGGTGGATTCGTTTATTTGGCCGAGTATTCGAGTTAATGAAAGATCAACAAACGGTCGCCTCTGTAGATCGTTCAAAGATTGAAGGAACGATTAAACTGGCCTGATGAGTTCGATGTTTGTCTGGCCATTGGCGGGTACGTTAGAAAACATAATTTCAATTTTTGTCCAAATTACGTTTGTATTACGCATACACCGGTAGAATTCTTTCTCCGCATTATTCTCTTCCACTGCATAAATTTCCCGGCGGAAACGTTTAATCGCGGTAAAGCGTGTCGCCTAACCGATCGCAACAAGCAACGTCGAAGAAGCCAACGCTAATGTAGTCGCAGGCAAATAAATTACACGATCCATTAAATTTCACGAACTCGTGCAATTAATTACTTCGCTGATGCTCGCCACGATTTACGATCAAAGCAACTATGTTTCCTCGAATTGCGCCGACTGCTGCCGAAATTTTCGTGAAACACGCGCTCAAGATTAATCAAGATAGCGTGTCCCAACAGGGAACGGCTACGAAATCCCAAATGCCTTCAGGTCTTTCGCCGAAAACGTTAAGAGGATCGTGATCCTTAATGAAAGGCTAGCGAAACTAAAAGGGCAGCCATGAGTCTTAATAGTCGTAGACCCGATGGTAAATCGCCAAGAGCCAGAAGAAGAAGACACGACGACTTTCGTTAGATTAGATTATCCTTCCTGTTTTCTTCTTTTCGTTTGCGAAATCGGTAGCGAACGAGGTTTCGTTAAAACGAAGAAAAATATCGTGGCGTTCGCGATCGCCAACGGTTAAGTAGATAAGACAACGTATGGTCGGACACGGTGGTACGTTTAAATCACTTGGAACGGTATTTCGTATCGTTTGTTACGTTAAACAAGCGCTAGTGTAATAAATTGGGTATTGCTGTGGTCTATACGTATTGTAACGTTCAATCGACAACGATTAAGTAGATAAGATAGCGTATAATCAGACAAATACGTATAAAAAAAATATCATGAAAAATAGATCGTGCCAGTGCGACGTTATCAAGAGCAGACAATTAATTTTAATTGTAACACGTTTTTCACAATTTTGCTAATCAATCGCTATAAAATTAGCCATCTTTTAGCCTTATATGTAGAACGTTTCCCATTGTAAAATCGGGTCGTGTCGTTCGTTTCTGTCGAATCGTATCGACGCAACGTTAATAGTTACCCTTTTAAAGATTGTTATTTTTATTCTTCTCGTTTCTCAGTCCATTCCATCCCACGGAAACTCCTCCCTTATCGCTAGCAATTCGATTACGACTTCTCAATCGTTGCTTTGTAAGATCACGGACGAGACACGACTATCTCGGTCTTCGGATAAGAACCTCGCAAGAAAAGACACGCCTTCCCAGTAAAAGGGGTAATTGTGAAACAAACGAAATTGGCGCGATTCCGTGCAGAACATCGCGAAAGTCGTCGTAACGTAAACGCCGATGATCGATGAGTGATAAATAATTTTTTATTTACCGCTGCAATAATTATGGAAATAGATACGAGAAAATATTGATTTTAACGTTAACGTAGAAATATAATTAAATACATTGATGTTCATATTACAATCAGATACAGTCATACAATCGTCGCGAAATAATTTTCTAGATTTTTTTCTTTCTTATTTTTCACTCGCTTGAAGCAACCTATATTTTCAAGCTATATTCGATACGTTAATCTTAAATAGTTATACATTCTTCTTACTACTCCTAATCTCAAGTACTCGATTTATGCGTTCCTTGCGTTCAAAACTCATTGTCTGTCGCCCAAAATTTTCATTCTCATCACTTCTACAACCACAGTATCGTAATGTTTTTCTATTGTTCCGCCATATAGCATGGATTTTCACAAAAGAAAAATCGAGAGACTCCTCGGCACAAGGAGAGTGTGGAAAGTTTCATTCGCGAGTGTATTTTCAGAAAGTTCTCGTTCTCGTGATTTCGCGAGCACGTCCGGGAGCAAGAATCCGTCGCGCGAAAAATCCGAACGATTCCGAGAACGGACTAAAATGCAAATTCACGGTGAACGGGGGAGAAGGCAGACAGAAGGACAATACGCTGTTTCCGGTGTGCGTCTATAAATCGGCGGCGGAACAATTCACCGCGGTCTGGTTACAACAGGTTAATCTAATTTGCCTGTAGAATTTCCAGGAATCCCGCGTGTGTGGTCCGCGAACCGGAGAGAAAGCGGTTTGGCCGGTTTATGGCCACGTTCACAGTGGCCAGTTGTCGATCAAACGCATCTTGACCAGCTCAGGGTGCTTGAACGAAGTTTGCGTTGAAAATTGTAACCGTGAATGGTTACGACAAGTCGGCTTGACGAAGGTATTTCACGTCTGCCAAGGGACAGAGGGACGATAGTATTACCGAATACAGGCTCGTTCCGATTGGTCGTGTGGCCGCGTGTACGTGTGTAACCTGCATAATAATCGCGGGAGCGTTTATCGCCGTGGCAAACGCGATTCGAGGGATATAAACGCGCAGGATCGCTTTATCATCCGTGGAATAGAATTACGAGCCGCTATAAATTGGACGAGAAGTTGAACATGTATAAAGGGCTTTCTAAACTGCGCCGCCGCTTCTTTCCGCTTCGTTCCACTCTGCACGACCGCTTCGCGTCCCTTCTGTGCATTGTCTTTCGCTTGTTTCGTTCTTTTGTTTATTCTGCTTGCCTAATTAGGTTCATAATTGACGGGAACAGCGAAAGTTTCGTTCAACGTCGGGTATATACCAAGGACTGTTAGTTTGCATGTACGCGCGAGCTTTGCAATAACGAATTCCACGCGCACGCCTAGTAATACAGGGTGCTGTGTACTGTGATGGAATATATTACACCGGTTCATTTGCTATTGCGGCGCAGAACACGTTTCGCCATGTAAGTCACGAGTATCAAATGATCGAAAATGGAACGCGTAATCTTGGAAGAAAATCGCTAATCGTATCATTCGTCAACATTCGTTGAAAAGAATTGATTGTCGTTATTTTGTCTGTGTTATTTGTTCAAATTATCTCTCGTATTTGGAGAACACCGACGGATATCAGCATCTTCGTTGTAGGATTAATTTAATTAATTGTTTATGCTTTGCTGCACGGTATTAATTAAACGGCGTTAATTAAACGAATATCGCAAATGTTTAATTTTATCTTGTCATAAATATTCTCTTTTTTTTTTTACATCTGGTATCTAGATTCAATAATCTATCTGTTTGTGTCTGGTGTACTAAATCGTTGGCACTATCGATTATTGGTTATTGGGGTATTTTACCTTCATAAACATCTAGCTTTAGAGTGTGTACATTTTTTGACTGTTTACAATGGAATTCACAATAGTTTGGAGAATTGAAGTTCTGAAAATATAATTAGCTATTTAATACAACAATTGGTTGATCGAGAAATTTCCACGAACTCGTCGGATGATTTATTAAAATCTCGATTTAAGATTGATTCCTTCATAATTCAGCCTGCGCTCGAGATATCGAATTTCGATAAGACCGTGAAATTTCTGAATCGTACGATGAAAATTTTTAGACACAAAATTTCACACTTTGTACCGAAAGCATCGAACCGTGGACTTCGAAACCTTGTTTCGTAGATAAGATTGCTTACACTTACTATACGGGTATGACTATGTGTGTATCGTGTCTGATCAATCTGGTGGTACCTGTATCAAGTGAATAACATCACTTCGCTGACGCGACTAGTTTCGATAGTTTTCGTTTGATCCGAGCGTGTTTACTATTTCGTTTACTATTTTATATATTTTATATACTAATTTCACTTGCCACTCGGTAACGTGTAAATGTAACGCGGACTTACATTTCTATTGAAACTTCCCCGATCGAAACTTTGCCAACTACACGCGCTCGAAGAAGCGGCACGGTACGCACGCATACTCGCAAATTGTCGTTCAATGTGATACATTTTCAGAGTAAGCAATTTTCATAGGATGTCGTGCAAAATTTTGATCTTCGACACCGCAAGAGATATATATATGTATATGTATGTATACCAAACTTTCTCTCAACGCGTGTCTCTTTCACACGAAGCACGCGAGATGTTCAAGACGCGTACGTACGCCAGCTCATGAAAGATTTATGGTCGCGGAAAGCAACGTCGAGCCGCCTAAAACACTTCGTCTTCGAGGAATCAATTCGAAGGAACCGAGCCATTTAGTACCAGTCTATACAGCGACTGTGTTAAACTATCGGGACAAGTAGAAACGCAGATCTCTCGAGTAGGTCGAGAACCATTATTTATCGCGAAACAAACCACGTGGGGAATAATGTACAACGCGACACTCTTGCCATTATCGAGCAATAATCTCTGGCCAGTTCTACACGATGTGACAACATTATTGTCGGCGATGCCATTGAATGTGTCGTGCTCTACTACATACACTTGTCAGATAATTATTTCTTTCCTTTTTTTAAATATGTTGAACGATTACGTCTACAGTTAGTCATCGTGCATCTGTTAATTTTCAGACTGAGAAAGTTCAAAACTGAGAAAGAATGGCTTTAAAAATTTATAAATTATAACCAATTTATTAGTCAAAATTCGACTTGAAAATTAAATTTATTTAATATTTCAAATACTGTTTTTTTTTTTTTTTTTTTTTTAATATTTGAAACCTGCGCGTGCATTTTCGTGACTAATTCGTAGAACTCTGAGCATTACAACAATATTTCCGAATAACCTTTTTATCGGAACGACAATCGCTCGAACGAACGAATTTTTATTAAATATGAATTCCGATACGTAGTTTTAAATCATTTTTCAAGACACGCTCAAACATTGGAACTGACGGAAGAATATAAATATAACTTCTCCCGTGTTTCACGTATTCCACGATCTGCAATATCTGTTTGCGATGTTTCGCAGAAATTCTACTCTCCTCGAATATCGACGGAATCTTTAATGGATTGTAATTCATGGTATCGAGAGTACACTGAACTTTCACCGCGCGAAATAATATGAAATTTTCCGTTGGCACTGCGGATAGCAGCGAAGATACGATATTTAGTGGCCGTAAATCTCCAAGATCGTTTCATTCTATCCACCGTTGGCATCCACCTACTGACTTTTATCGGCGGGTGGGACGGTTTTACGAGTACGAGCTATGCCTACTATTTTTAATCGTTCCATCTAATTGAAATTTGCACCACCGGTTGAACTATCAGCGGTTAAACGACTCGCTCGTGCTCGTAAATCAGAATTTTTCTTTCTCTCGAATCGCCGTTTAAAGAAGTATCTTTTAATTAAACATCTCACCACTTTTTCTCACTGACGAAGATGGCTTAACTGCTTAACCATTTGAAGGTAAAGCACAAACCGTAATAACGTGAAATTTTTAGAAATTGTCGAAATCGCTAGATCAGAAATCAAATGTATAGGGTAATTTTCATAATGCTGTGAATTTCAAATTTCCAAAGAAAGAGATTTAAAATCTTTGGGACGTCTTCTTTATAATCAGAATGTTAAATCGACTAAACAAAATTGCAATGTTTTCCTTTGATACGCTATTATTATATGTTTTTCTGGAAAAGAGACTGCAAATCCTTAGAATATTGTCCTCACAATCAAAATGTTAAATCGGCTGAACGAAATTGCAAAAGTAAAGCGTGTATTCAAAGCGTGTATTACGTTCCTCCTCGATGGATTGATAGTAGCAAGCGACACTTGCGCAATTTCCAATGAATATTTCGTTCACTACGACGGGCGAAAGCCCGCAATTATATCGTCGAGTCCATCATCGCGAGTCCAACGGAAAGAACGTAAAAATTAACGAGGAACGAACGAGGAGCGACACGACTGCAGGCTGTAAATTTATTCGCC
This sequence comes from Heterotrigona itama, assembly GCA_903986555.1. NCBI lineage: Eukaryota > Metazoa > Arthropoda > Insecta > Hymenoptera > Apidae > Heterotrigona > Heterotrigona itama. The sequence goes on from CAJDYZ010011582.1 coordinate 294,966, forward strand.
GATAATTGACAACCGCCGAGCAGATTTTAATCCGGGCAGAGAGAAGCGGACGACAAAAAGGGACGTCTGAATCTCCTCCGGCGTTGCGCCAGTCCCTTGCGAGACCGCACGACGGGCGTAGCCGGCTCGAAAGCACGAAAGCTCGAACAAAGTGAGAGTAGACGAAGGTCGGCGAGCGTTTCGCGCGGGCAAAATTGGCGGTGATTAGATTTAATAAGCCCGGCGGGAGGGCCGACGTGCAATTTGCCAGGACACCGTGGCGTCTTAGGATCGGCTGTCTCCGAACTGAGTAGCGGTTTCGCTCGCCACCCCTCTCGCCGTGGTAGCTCCTATCTGCTGCTAATAAAGAGCCTCGATTGCCTCCGAAACTCGACTTAATGGAATATTTTCCGCGCGTTCTAATTGCACTCTTTCCCCGGGAAAATTGTCGCAAATCGTTTTGAACGACCGCCACCAACATTTGTTGCTCACTTCGTTAACAACGATTTCGAGATTGTTCGAAAGGCCTCCATGATTCATGGACGGAATAGGATCGGTTATTTTCTTCGACAAAACTTGAAGTTTCATAGATCTGTTTCCTAACGATTTCTAGCACATTAGTCTAACTACAGAACCTTAGTCTAATCAGAGAACCCTTCGTATAAGTATACTGTACAACAGAAACAAAAGTAGAGAAAATATCGAGGTAGATAAGAGTAGATAAAAGTGACTAAAATAATAAATAAATTACATAATATCTCTCGCAGACCTACGAATAAGCGAGTTATTATTTCAGGAAATATATTCGTGGCTTATGTCTTTTTCGTTATCCAATTGTCAGACGGTTCCTTTTTCTGACGATCGTTCGACTTGTCGTCGCGCGGGAAATCACGTTTATCTAATTTCCCCGCAATTGCCTTAAAATTCCGGTAGCTCGGCGAACAGAGTGGAGAATCGTGGAATTAGTGATAATTAGGTTTAATAAGTCGTAGGAAGTTTCAACATGAGACGTAACGTGCGCACTGCTACGAGCTACCAACGGAATTTCCAACAGAGCCTTATTATTGCGATTGCCTCGTTGATAGTCACTGCACGCACTGTACGAATTGAAGGCTAGTAGATACGGATAACGCCGAGTTCCAGCTCTGGTTATCATTATTTCGACGGGAAATGACGAGTTTGCCAAACTATCGAAGCGACGTGGCATTACACAGCTTTTCAATTGCATTCGAAACAAAATGAATATTTCCACCGTAATATCAATAATTCGGCTATGTTAAACTATTACCGATTTTGCTACGAACGATGACAAACATCGCAGATTTAGCTTTCTAAATCTTTCCTCTTCCTCTACCGAGAATCCTCGCGGAATCGTTTTCTTTTTTCTACTGTTTACTGCAATTTACCGGCGTGCATTAACACATGGCTTCATTCTTTTCGTCGCAGCGTTTACGACCGCCGTTTCTTTTCACTCAGCGACGCAAGCAAATTGCGTGTTGTAAGCCAGGATCACCTGTAAAGTCCACATTTAGACAGAAATCTTCCCGAATAAAATTTGCACGGCCACGAACAATTTTCAGTCGACGAATCTCTGGGACAGATTCTTTTTTTTTTTTACGTGGAAGAAATCTTCGATAAGACACCTGAGTCTTTTAAGGGAAGACCCAGGTAGTGTCGGGATTTTTACCGACTAAAACCTCCATGATGACTGTCCTCCGCACGTTGGGAGAGCTCTCCTCTGTGCTGTTGTCCTAAAGGACAATATCTTTTTTTCCGCCCGAATAAGAGTTCGAACCCTGAACCCTCAGATTAAGAGTCTGATGCTCTACCGATTGAGCTATCTCCACCTCTGTGGGACAGATTCTACAATAACCGGGCAATCGTCTTGATATTTTATCCAGTCTGCAAGCAAATCTATGGAGAAGATGATTCCTTTGGGAATTGAAGTGTTTCGTTCTTGCGACTCGTAGCGTGTTATTGATTCAGTATTATGTTCACGGCTTAATCCGAAGCTCGCTGAAATCCGGATTGATCGCTCGTTAACACGGAATCAGCTTGTCGATCGTATAACGATCCAATCTACGGCTGCGAATAAATTCAATCGGCTACATTTTAGAAATCTCGAACGATTTCAAATTTTCATACCCACCGTTGAACTTTTGCGCGAGGAGAATTTCCTTCCGTGAGATTCACTCTTTGGAATGAATAATTCCTTAATGGAAGTCGAACAATGTATAATAAATTTCGTACGAATCTTTAATTATCCATCTTTGAGAGCGGACGAGCTCTCCTCTGTATCGATGAAAAACTCTCGCGAAAAGCATTCGATGTTACCTGCAATGATGTCGAATTGAACGAGCTAAACTGGTCGACTAATTTCTCCTCTTAAACCGTGTAACGTTGAATGGGAATAAGTCAGCGACGAAAGGAAACCAAGAATGAGAGGAAATAAACTTGCTGGCAGAGGAGTATTGAGGTGTCGAGGAGAGTGAAATACGTTTGACCATAAAGGAATGTTTCCT
>CAJDYZ010011582.1:305272-324514 GCA_903986555.1 Heterotrigona itama
AGCGCATATATTCGGCAAATACGGGCATTCCGCGGGAATTTAGCGCGGATTAAGAAGGAATTTCATCCATCGAGATCCTTTTTAAAGCGACCATCTTTTCCCCTCGTAGGATTACCGATCCATATCGAACACTGATACGATAAACTACGAGCGTGCCGTGAATCCAGGGCGGATCCAGAGGTGTAAAAGTGTCGTAAAATCATTGGAAATGAGAGGAAACTCCCAAATACATACAACTCAGAGCGATATAATTCCAATCGAAAGAACATGGAAACTGTTGATTGAGAGATCCGCTAGTTGTCCGGCACGTTGTCGAAAATATCCGATTATCGGGCAATCTTATTCTCGTGTTAAAAGAGTGGGGAACAAACGTGGGAAATAGAAGCTTCTAGGATCCATTATAGCGTTCTCTGCAAACAGATCCGCTCCGGTGCGAGACATTAATGCCACGTTTCAGAATACAATGGTCTGTTCTTCTCTCTGTTCGACTCGCCGGACTCGCCTTTCTCCCTTTCGTGATGTATTTGCCGGTAGCTTCCTGACTGACCGGATACCAGTAACACTGTGATCCCTCATCGACGAATTAATTCGCCCTCTGGCGAACTTAGCAGTCCTCTCTGCACGTTTAATCGTGCGCGAATGTCGTGAAAATTATCTGTTTCGTAAGATTTACCGGTTTCGTTTTCCTTCTATGACAGTCCCGTGGAAATGAGAAAAGGGTGTTTGAAATTTTCGTAAAGGAACCGGCACGGCGTACTTGCTGCAAAAGTCTAGCTCGAGGTCTTACCTAATTTCTCGTTAAATCAAACTAATTCTTGCGGACTGAATTTTCCTTTTGATCGAACCTTGTTCCATGAACATGGATATTATAATAGAGTATAGAGCTTGACCGCAATAGCAAACTGATCGACTTTAGCAAAACGCATCGAGGGCATGTTGGATGATGATGTACGAGCACTTGGAACAGAGAATCGTGGTTACGAACGTATGGCCGTAAGGCGATATCATCGAAAAGATATCAAGGGTGAAAGGAAGCTGGAATAAAAATGATAGTCAGTGTGAATTATCGCGAGATGTCTCTGTCAGATACCTACACATGCATTTTGCCTTTATTGCAGAAAATTACACGATCTGGATGGAAATTCCATTTCCGAAAAATTGTTTCGAACTTCGGCCACTCTTCTGCGACGACGTATTTCCAATAATAATTCAATTCATTTCGTCGTCCGTGGATTATTTTATTACGTTATCGTCAATTTTGCGGACTCGTATGCAAACGTATAATTCTAACGTTCATTTATAATTTGCGTCGAGTCAAGCAGGTGAGAATCATCGACGCGAAAATCCGAATATCAATTGTCATCCAATGACCTGCAAGGTTAAACAACCGTCGACAGACTATTCGAAACACTCATTAATTAGCCACCACGGGAGGCGCGAATAACACCGGCTTTCCATTAACAATTTTTACCAGTGTCAATTCGATCCGTGCATGCACGCACACGCACGCACGTGTACGAAACGGCTGTAAGTTACAACTATAGCCATTTACGATTTATCATTTCGCCGATTTCGCGCGTGTGTACGTGCGAACGAAGCGGATCTAGACAGTTTGGCCGCGTGAGCCCGCGATTAAAGTATTAAATATTTAATAACAGCTCGTGGGTTCGTTATAAACAACCGCGTCGTTTATCGGTGGACGCGAGCAGGCGCGATGTACCAGCAGCGTGGCTGGTTAAATGCCGATAAATATCCCGACTTAGTAGCTCTGATCTTGTAGCAATTTTTCACCGACGATTTCGCGACGAGAGAGAAATTTCTCGTCGATTGTCACGAAAAATTAAATTACATCTTCGCGCGCGTGCCATTGCAGTTGTGTTCGGTGTCATTCTGTCGTGGGAAATTGTGGAGAAACGATGGTAATTGGAATCGAAGTAACTGGAACTATCAGCTTGAAAGCAATAATCGATGATACGTGGGACACGTCTGTTGCAGTCTGGCAGAACGATGTTGATTAATGAACAACTTCCTCGGATTTTCGCTATGAATAATTTGATATCTGTGACTGGACACTGATGAACCGCTTCGCAGTTTATTCACGTCGCATTGAGAGTGTCCGACGATCTCGTGACGTTTCCACGTACTTTCACCTTTTAAAACATCAAAGCAGGTAGAAAAAAGTCAACCTTGTTTCACCGGACGCAAGCGTTTCGGATAATTGCGTTCAACGTCGTCGATTATTCTCCGTGCCGGCTGGACGTAGCCTTATACACAAATACACAACACTGACCATCTGGCACTTGGAAGGCTGCCTCTAGCTCTAATCTCTCGCAGGTTGCGCCTATCAATCGGCAGGAATCAACGGCGGCCCAATGACAAATTAATCCCTTCCCGGGGCGATTAATTAAAATGTATTATAAGGCAGGCTCGTCGTGGATGTCGCGTCACGTGACGGCGTAGAACGGCGCACGGCTCGATTCATCATGTTTTACGTCGGTGCTACGTCGATGATAATAAATCCTTGTCAGGGCGGCTCGGTGTAACGGAGATGACGGGAGCCAGCGAGGCCGCAGAGGCGGGGAGACAGGTCACACGCGGCAGAGGGAAAACGACTTGCGGTGGCAACCCGGTTTCTGTTTCATCTACATTTTCTATAGCGGTCGGTCGACCACCGTCGCGCGCCACCGTGTACCTTTCGCCTCTATTTTCCACCGTCTAGCCCCTGTCCGATGGAGGGGCTGTGCTAAATAATGATCTACGATGCCCTCGTGGTGCGCGAATGTACGGCCCCGCTCTCGTACACTCGCTGCCTCTACGGTGTACGGTGTCGATGAAACGGAGGTATGAGGGAGCACCTACGATCCCAGTTAACCCCTCCGAATCCAACCCTTCCTCCCCCTCCCCCTCCCCCTATCCCGAGCTTCGTTCGCGTAAACGCGAGCCCACCCAAGTCCCGGAAGATATATTATCTTTCGCGTGCAAAATATTCCGGGCGAAAATTCGGAAAGAGAATTGCGCTCGATATTCGAATTACATTCACGATCCATTTCGGTGAATTTTCTGGAATTTCTTCTTTTCTTGGGAAGCTAGTATGAACAGTAGGCAGTATGGTATAATAGCGTTTCTGCATTATGCGTTCCCTCTATTGTCGCCAAGTGTCAATGTATCGATGTCTTTTTGACTCGCAGCGCGTACATTTATCGACAGCATCGAATCGACTGACGTGTCCTTGTCGATAAACGTTGACGATTCCAAGTTGTACCGACGAGTTAAACGACACTGACAACGCTATAGAAATTCAGTCGCGATAATGCGTTTGCTCGTTGATAGACAACCGTTAGGTTACGTTCAATGGAAACTCCGAGACACTTCTCGGCGAAATATGGAGAGAAAAAAAGGATATTTCCACTTGGGAATTGAAGCGGCCAGGACAAGAGACAGGGAGAGAGAGAGAGAGAGACGGCTTTAAGTTACGGCTTACGACGGCGCTAAGTCAGCCGTGCGTCGTGTCTTGTACGGATAACATTGTTACACTGTTCTGTTCGAACCAAGGACCTCTACGAAGCTTAGCGTGTCCTCGCAAAATTTGCGAACAATGTAATGGACCTTCCGCATATTATATAATCGTATTATGTCTCAACAATTTCCTCTCATGAAGAATATATCATATGTATGTAACTCTTTTATATATAGCAATATATACATATAGAAATTTTTGTCTAGAAAACAATAATTCGTTTCGATTTTATATACTATATAAATGCCATATTTTATACATAGCAATATACATAGCAATCAATTTTCGTTTAGAAGACAATAATTTGTTTGGAGTACAATTTCCATAGTTGGAAATTTTGAAATTATTAAGACGAAGTTGGCACGTTCATCTCTCTAGCAATTGCAGAAAGGAAATCTATCGATCCCATCAGTGATATCGATCACTGGAAAGAATTACTGGCAGTTGATTATCATAACAGGCTGTTTTGCCAACTCTGTCGAGTAGATTATGAATCTTCTATATCTACACCCTCCGCTGAGACCGTTACATAATACACAGGGGTTGGTGCACGTACACGTCAGCTCGACCACAATTCTGACATGTACGCTGGACGAACCTCGGGAGAACGAAGAAATATATTATTTTCAATTTACCGTTGGATTTTACGCAGCTGCTCTTTATCGATTCCACGCGCCATTGATCACCAACCGCGTAAAAGGCTCGGCCGCGTATTTTCACTCGTTCACCAACACACTTGATCTAAACGCGAGAGCTGGCCAGCGAGCGGAATTTTATCTCTCCGGCGTCAATTAAACAATCCGATTAAATCCATGTAACGAAATCTTTGGTCATTTCGTTACAACGATTCGTTACGTTTCGCGCGCGCGCGCGCACACGCTCGGAATCCGATCAGAAAAACGGATTAGTTTCATCGCGATGCACTTTCAGCGTTAAACCCTTAGTGCGGGTTGGTGCTGCTTTTTCTGATAAAATTTATAAAATTACAGCGCTCTCCGCGCTTGTTTTCTTTTTTCTTTTCTTCTTTTTCTCACTAGTGGAACTCCTCATTTTCAATCAAGCCTTAATTGGTATCATCGAACCAATTGCATGACAATTTAAATCATTTAATTTTGTGTCACAAAATTTTAGTAATTTCACATAAATTATAAACTATAATCCTGTCGAATGATATTATTCGAGGACTGGTAAAGAGATAACAGTGGGAAAATATATTTCTAGAAAAAATGAACGTTATTTCTTCACACAGTGTTCTTTGTGTAGTAATAAAATCTAGTAGATCTCTTTAAGTAAATAGCCTACCAGCTTTCCAAAGTAATTTTGTCACTCGACGAGTTGGTAGTTAACACTAACGCCCTACGTTTCACGCGGCTTTTTCACCTCTCGATACTATAGAAATTCGATTTCGCTCGATTTCCCAACGGTCGAAGGAGACAAGAGAGGACAACGATATCCAATGGGAACGGCTAAGCTGGCATTGATTTTCTGGCCCATTTAAAGAGCCTACCCCATACTTCTTGACACGGCCACCTCGCCAGTGGGGATAATTTAATTTGAGCCTCGACCGGTCGCGGCCATCGGGAGAACGGCATCGATCGATACCGGTTACCCGCGGACGATATTATTCACGAACAGACAACGAAAATTTACAGCGCCCGGCGACATTTTATTCCCGATAAAATTCCCTCTTCCTCCATTTCACTATCTCCCACGATGCTTCTTTCGTATTCGCCTGTATTGAACGAATATCGTCCTTCTTGAACGAAATCGACAGATTTAGATGTTTTTAATTGTAAAGTGAACAGCCGTACAAACAGTATGATTTTCTTCATGACTGATCTTCGATTCAACGAGAAAGTGTGTAACTATATTAATTACTATATTAATTCTTCGAGATTTGTCCATAAATCCAGTATCAAATTTATTCCAGTTCCTTCCTTTGTGTTATTTATACATTTAGCAACTTTGTAGTAACTTCTGACGTTGTTTCTTCATGCCTCTTTGTGTCCGTTAACTGTTCATAAATAAACAAAATCCCCGACTATCGCGGAAATTGATTTAATTTAAGGGCCAGTTTCGATTAACGTTTATTCCCATGGTCGCGCGTCGTCCGGCAAGTATCGCGGCCGAATCGTTCGCGTTCACTGCAATTGCCACCGATTGATAGATAGCTGATTCGAGCTCGTTTAACGCGATACGTAGTAACGCCAGGCTACTTCGTACGTGAACCGCGTGTGCCCCGTTATCGTACCGCCAGCTCGTGTACGCTGTTCTCTCTGCTCATTTTTCGCGGTCGTTTCTCGCGTTCATCCCGCGTGTTTCACGCGATTTTCCAGCAACATGACGCCATTAGCTCGTTGGAAACCCGTTGTCCGTTACCGATATTGCTTGCTCACGTACGTTCGATTGCCATACCTATCGAGATCGCAGGTCGATATCCGCGCGTTCAACGTGGAATATTTATTCAGAAATCGTAACGCGTCCCAATATTGGATTGTCGCGTTGACTCGTCCGATTTGCATGCCGAGCTGGCATTTAATTATCCTAACATCGCCGGGCGTCGATCGTTGCGACGTTCGCAAGCCGATTTAGATCTGTTTCCCCTTCGTCCGTCTCGCGAATTTCCCCACGTTGTTTGTCGACACATCGGAGCTGCGTACGCGCAATGATTTCGCGCGACCGAAGACAGGCGGAAACGAAGAAAACGAACGACGGCGGATTAAATCAGGAAAGAACGAAATTTATTTAACGGAAAGATAATTCAGATATTAAACGTCGAGCTTTCACGCCACGGCGATAAATTTCATTCCCGACGTGTTTCTACGCGCGGCCACGTTTTAAATCACTTTCGTGCTCTTGAAATTCATGGAGCCCTTAGGAAACGCCATCCTCCCCATCCCTCGTGAAAGTTTCACACGGTAGATCAAAATTTCAGTGCCAGTGTAATTAGAAGTATGTAAAATTTAGTCCCGGTCTGCTCTGCGCTCCGTAAAATTCGATATCAAGGGGGCGAGGGGGATGTTGTAACCAAGTTGTTCGGGATCGCGATGATGTCGTGCCTCATCGTCTCGAATCGAAGCTTAAAAATTAATAGAGTTGCTAAACTGTTCGCCAAGTTCTCGCAAGATCGAACGTCGCGCGCCGACCCCACGAGGGATCTCTTCGCTCGCGTTTGAAAATTATCCACGAAAATGATCGCCGGTCTTACTTCCGCTCGGCGGAGGATAATTAAAAGGATAGCTAGTATAATGCTGTTCGCGATTTCAACGCGAAAACTAAAAGCTAATGCGCCGGTGTTTCGAACAGCGATGCGTGTGTTTAATTCCCGGCGAATTCGCCGGATTTTGCGAATTCGCGCAGATTTTCGGATTAACGCGGCGCGGCGAAATAAATATGACGGACGTGTTGAATAATCTACTCGCAATAATATTCCTATTTATAATATTTATATATTTATAATATCGTTCCGATGTGAAGGAGAAGAACTACGACGAAATTTATCGAAATTTTCGTCGATGTTTTTACCGTAGAAAATATATTCCTCCTAAATTCCTTTTTAACTATTAAGTTTAGGACTTGGAATTCTTTCGATTTATGACGAAAAAAAATATATAGTTCAATTTAAAGAAATAGAGGTGAGCTTGAAATTTTCGAAATCCCTCAACACATACAAAGCACTACGTTATATTTTGCTTCCTTTAAAACCATACAACTTTTGTATTAAACAATTTTTAAACGCATAATTAAAAAGTTATTTCAGATGTGCGAATCATCCAGTGGCATACGTGGTTGTGTAGCACGTAAATCATAAAGAACAGAATACGACGAATTTCTGTATTTTCTTCCTTATTCTAATTAATAAACATGATCGCCGCGTAACACACTGTGTTCGTTGAACATTTGATACTTTTCGAAACGTCGAGTTTCAAAGTCAGCTATTCTGGAATTGTGTTTAACTTTCTGTTATATCTGTTAGGGCAACTTGCAATCCTCTGACGTTTCCTCGACTGACAGCATTTCCCGTGTTTGATATTTAAACGAAAGTTTAAACGCGCGTCGGATTGAAATGTTGCGGTGCAATATTCTGTCGACAAAATTCTTGTCGAGTCGATGTATTTTGTCGACTGCTCCTTTATCGCTTAGATTTAACGATAGGTATACTATTTCTACGTGAATGAGTGAAAGTAAAATAAGTGAAAGTAAAATTGAAGTAAATAGGTCTCGCTAAGAGCACTTGTGTTTTTGGTCAAAAAATTCAACGAGGAAAAGTTGTCAAATATTTCCTGGTGAAAGTGTGGATTACCTAGTGTCACAATTCAACAGGGAAACAACTCGATCCCAAAGATGTACAAACAGCCAATAATCGCTATAATATCCCGAGTAATAATTGCAGCACTCGTGTCTATTATAAAAAGTCATTTTAGCTTTTACCATTCATCAGACAAGGCTTCATCTCCCGCACTTGTGCTCTTTTTTCTCTTCATTCTTCACGTCGATGCACTTTGGTTTACGTATTTTAAAAAATTTTCACCGTCACTGGTATATTATCATTAGGCACCGCGTTTAAAAAATCTTGGACTGAAAATCCGGTTGTTTTGAAATTCCAGTGTCAAAACTGAAACTATTGATACAGTGCTGTAGTTTTGTTAAACGAAAAAGCGATTAAAAACTAGGTACGGTTACAAACATGCCAGAAATTTCTGGCAACCTGTTGCAACATATTTATTATTTGGAGATTTTCCTTTTGCACAAATGGAAAATCATAGTGACACAGTGAATATGTAACAAAAAAATAAGCAAATCCATTTTACACGTCACCTTCGAAATCGATCTCAAAGCCCAAATCTCAGTCTAATTAAGCAGATTGAAACGCTGACTGGAGTTCACTGGAAATTAGCCATAAAATCTGACAGTCGCTGTTTGCGCCTATTGTTTATGGGAAAACCGGTGGCAAGGTTCGTTCACCTCGATGAGTATAGCCAGGGCAGGGCAACCGGTGCGTCGCGATTTTCCACGAAACACGGTAGAATAAATCCTCGGTGGTGGGCCGACAGGCGGACTGGCGACGGCTGGCATAATCTCCTCGCGTTTCACGGTTCGGGAACATCGTGTACACAATAACGCGGGTTGTGCAGCATACTTTATTTAATTCCTCTACTCGACTCCTTGTACAGTCGCGCGGCACGGCCGAAGCTTACGCGAGGAAGGCTGTTGTTTATCGCAGGCTAACGCACCGACGAATGAAGATATACGACGGGCCACGTTCGCAATCGAATTAATACGAGCGACTGCTTTCCTCTTCCACGAGAAAACTTCGCGAGCGTGTCGTCCTCCGCTTGCAATGTATTACATACACGCGACTTGTGTGTCCTTTCCTTCTGCGCGCTCACTCGCCCGTGTTTCCCACCCGTGAAATTTGCACGCGGATGAAACGCACGTCGAACGAATGACGAGGGCGAGAGCGCGTTTGATCGATAACTCGTGTCCCGAACGAAACGCGAATACCTGCACGCGGAAAGGGTTGATTCCTCTCTGCGCCGAGACGTATCGCCTCCGGCGTCTTAACTTTAGACCTTTGCCACTTCCACCCGTGTTTGTATTTTGACTCGTTAATATTTGGAGCGTCGGCCCACAGTCTTTTGATATTTCGGAATTATTGGATATTCGAGTTAGACACGGAGTATCGACGTCTTTGTTGAAATGAGATGATATGGTAAATTTTACAAACGGGCACGCTACATAGAAATGCTCTTTAACGTACGTTTTATCTTCTTTGTTGCACGACTCGTATCGACGATGTAATCTTATTACGTCTCAAGAAATGTATTGTTCTTCGTACGTACACAGGTACAAAAAGAGAAAAGGATTTACCAACGACAAATATCTGGGTCTATTTGTTATTTATGCAAAGGTGTGGTACATATGAATTCTCTAAAATACACGTTGCTGGAACTTCTCTTTCCAACCGATCATCTTATTATGGTTATTCTAGGTCATACATAAATCACCGGGAAAGAAGCGTTATTAATGAGAAAAGCGAGCGACGCAGCTTACCAGCCAGCTGGCTGAATCGCCGAACAATGCGGAAAATTTCTTGCGCTCGGCGACGACGAGAAGGGAAGGGTAGGGAAACCGGGTTACGGGAAGTCAGGGTGTCGTTTGTCATCGCGCGGATCAGATTTCCCGGGCGTTCGCCCGCGCGAAAGTCGCTGCGTCAATCTATGGGGCCCGGGATTCCTCTGACTTTTCCATAATTTACTCGCGTCCCACCTCCTTCCTCCCTTCCTCCCTCCACTCTCCTCCCGCAAAAGTTGGAGTCGCCGGTGTCTTTCGGCCGCGCGTTTCGTGCTCGACGAGCGGAAGGAAACGCGTTCCGGGTGAATTCGTCCGTTCGTTCGTACGTCACTGGCACAAAGAGGGCGAGCGAGCTCGTGGAACAGCCGCGGGGACGAGGAGAAGACCGCGGCGCGGTGATATTTCTCGGGGAAGTTTCGATTCGGCCGACAGGTCGGAAGAACGATCGCGCGAGAATTTCTGATTCGTCGGGCACTTGCCGCCCCGGGCAACTTGCTCGATCTTCACGCACGTCATAAATCAACGCGGATGCGCCGCGAAACTCGCGGGCAACTTGCCGATTATCGATATGCCTGCTGAATTAACGATAGTTCCCCGTTGCGTCGAGACGATCGGTTGATCGGTAATTGAACCAGCCACGGTTGTCGATCGATCGTGAAACTTGTTCCCTTCCTCTGGGAGTTTCACGGAATCGCGCGAGGGCGAATATTTTATTTCCACGAAACACGTTCACAAGTTTATTATCTTGACTTAAATTAACCACGCCTCATAGAGGAATCTCAAACGTTTCGCCATTTTCTTCGTTGTACGTTTTACAGACGACGCAATTGTAACAGCGTTGACGTATTTGCATCAATTCGAACTTTCTCTTCTTCCGTTGTTTTTCGTTTCACGTTTTTCGCTTCAGTTCAGAAGATTTATTGACGACGCGAACTTACACACAGTTGCAATTGTTATCCACTTCGTGCTCTGTACAAAAGTATTTTCATTATTCGCGAATAATAATTAAAGTATAATCTCTGCATCTTGTTGGCCGAACACCCGGAGGAAACCTTGATTTACGCCTATCTTAAATTTACTCGCGTTCGTAGCGCGATACCTACGCGCTTGCCCGCAATTTGATATATGAAGTTATCGAATTTATCAACTCAAGTTTCCGAAAATAAATAATAGGGGGATTACAGGGTAGAACCCGACTCGTATCTAACTTCCAGTACCCGAACATATTTATGCGGTTACAAACTTTCGGTATCTTGACCCGGCTCGAGGCTCAGATACCCGAACACCCTTAACAAACAGTATATCCAGCGAGCGAAATATACAACGCGCGAAGCCCATCTTCGTTCGGCTAGATTCCTCGCGAATTTTCAAGAGAGGATGCGTCTCTTCGCGAATTCCCCGAGATTTCGCCACGTGCCAACTTCGTTGCGATCCTCTCCCCTCCCCTTATCTCCACGCACACACACACACACACACACACACACAACACACACACACGTGTCCCAGAAAATTTTATTGGCACCCGCGCCGCGACTTATCCAAACTCGCCAACCCCTAAATTTCATTCGATATTCAAGAAACCTCACGTGCATCGAGGGAAAACTTCCCCTTTCGTAGCCCTCGGAGTTGCCGCAATTCTTCTTCCTCGCTTAACCGCGCCAGGACACGCAAAATAAACCGCGCGTGACGTACGTTTTTTTTTTTTTCTGACATTGCCGGGACGTGGCCAGCTCGCTCTAAATAATTCTAATAACGTGTCCCGGGGTTGATGTTTCCGGGAAGGGTCGCCTGCCCGACCGAGTTCGTCGCTCGGATCTTCCGAACGAGTGGCACGTAATTTCTCAGTCGGAAACGTTTCTCCGTTTACACGCGCGGCTACGTGAGCCGGCGCGTGTTCGCGTGCATTACAACAGCGCGCGTTACGTCACAGTCGAGGGGGCGTACGCGAGATAGTACGTTCGAGACCGAGTTGGTTCGATAGTCGAAGAGCGAGTTACATACGTCTTGGCTGATGGATAGGAGGAGCGGTTGGTTACGGAACCGATTATGTCCGCGGGCTTTGCGAACACTCGCGGCGACGTATTCGATAAGCGAGACGATAAAAGCTGCTCCGAAAGATGCAAATATTTGACGTGGTATCACCTGCCGCGGCAAAAAGCGGAGAGAGCAAGCGCGTTCGATAAAACGCGCCGCGGGGCGAACGCTCGCCGCGATCATTACGCGGACGTTTACCTCCGCGGAACGTCGAAAAGAAACTGGGAAATTCCCCTTCTTCCCTTTTCGGAACGGGGGTTTTTCTGCCTGCGCGAGGCGAGCTTTCTTCGTGCCGCGAGTCACGATATACGCTGGCCTGTGATTATTGGAAATTACAAGGAAGTTTAAATTATACGTTAATCCTTTGGACGTACTTTACCCTTTATCGTACTTTATCGTGGGCAAAGTAGGTCGTTTATAATTAATCGTAATTTTTCATTATTCCTAAAGGATTGGGGAAAGTTCTAGAGTACTTACCTACAAGAGAAAGTATTTCTCCCAGCGAGAAAGATTTGAGAATAATGGATATTCTTGTAATGCAAAAATCAGGATTTATACGTAATTTGTGTTTGAATAAACGAATATTCAAGAAAATTTATCAACATTTACTTGGAAAAACTTAGGAAAAATACGGTTTTTTAATATATTGTTTAAACATAAGGTGTTTTACAAAGTAGTATACACCATTAAATTCGTCGTTAAGAAAAACACTAGTTTCATCAATTTGCACAAAAAACAGTATCTTCAATAATTTCCGAAATATTTGACAAAATATATTCCGTACCTGTGAGGGTAATTTTCACTCCTTCGACATCGACGATTGCCGATAAAAAAAAAAAAAAAAAATAACGGGTCAAATATTTTTTTTGAAAATTACATTTATGCCAGATTCTCACTTCGGTATGTTTCCTCGTTAGTCACAAGACTTTTTCACGTATGAAAACTTTGGTAATGATATAATCACTCTGCGGACAGTTAATTGACAGAATGAATAAAGATAAATAGGGGAGATTACATTTCATTCGATCTTAAAGATTTAAAGAAGAGTTTAGATTGATGGTGAAATGGATGGCGCTTACGATGCCTGATACGCGACAGAGGATCGATGAGCATTCCACCTGGGGACACGATGCAAGCGATCAAATCGAATTCGTCCGTCGGGGGACTCCGGCGTGGGCCCACTTAAGTGTTTCCTGACGAACGGCTGTTTCATCGTTTACGAGCCCGTAAAATAAAGTGGATATAAATGGTAGATACACGCTAGGGACGCTAAAGAAGAAAACAACATTTATGATTCATACCGGTGTATTGTAAGGGTTGTTTCTAACGGTGTGAAACTACGATAAAAACCTAAAACCATTCGGAAATTTCGGCAGAGCGCAGCTCGTTCATGCGAACAATCAGCAGGTAATATCGATAAATAACTGCTATCGCATTTTGTAACAAATGCATACGAACGAATCGTGCGTGCACGTTGCCAAGTCTGCAACTACCTCTTGTTTCATGGGATTTAAAGAAATAAGGAGATGTATCATCATAGAACAAAAGTTCGATATCTTTCTCGGAGATCAATTCCGGATCAATCGATAAGTATTTTCATTCCTCCATTGTTCTGTATATTTTTTGATATATTCGCTATCGTTCTATACCCTTGGAATTTTTTATTATTAATATGTTAAGCAAGAACAAATGAATTTATTTCTTATTTGCATATACTTTTGACAGCTGAAAAGATAGCAGTCGGTTATAACTAGCTTTGACTGGATCAAAAGAATTAGCACTCATTGGCCAAATTAAAAATGAAAAAATTGTACAGATAACGTAAGACAGAGCAAATTAAATTCGTCTTTTCAACTTCCAACTATGTACGGAAATTTGTCAGATCTAGTAGTTCAAGTATCAATGTCTGTAACTATGACAAATAATTTAAATCAACGTTAAATGTCGTGCGTTGAAACGCACGAGAGTTAATAATAAAATTAACAAAAGATTCTATGGGTATATTGTCCGATCGTGACAAAAAAGTCAGCAACTGAAACGACGAAGTGAAAGAACGAACAAGTTGGAAATAACTCCCGGTCTCGATAACTATCGGGAAGAAGTGCTTTATCGGGCGATTAGCCAATTGGCATCGTGAAGTGCGGCGCAGAATTCATATTTGTCGCGATTAAACGGCACCACCGGAGAGGAACGTAACACCGGAGGAGGCAGCCTTTCAATTAAAGTTCACAAGCCAGAGTCCCTCGCGGCATCGTGATTTAATTAAAGCGTTCGGGAGTAATACGATGACTTTACGGGCCGATTCAGCCGAACAAAGACCATATTTATCGAACGTCACGTCGGAACGTTCCCGTTTCCCTGTCGTCGTGTCGTCGAACGTTCTCCCCGGCTGGAATTCTGAAAATTGAACCGGAATCATTTTAATATGACGCGCTTCAATCTACGACGGTGGATAATCGGGGAGCCGGATAACGAGTCGACAGGCACGCCAACTAGTTCGCGAGAACGTAAACTGGAAGTAATGAGATTTTCACGATCGCATTGATGTTCGCGCGGTGAGATATCTGCAAAATCTGACGACATTCCTTACGAACTGTTAAGTAAGATTACGATGGCGTCTCGTCTCTCTCGAGTTCCAGAATAGTTCGTCGCTTATTAATTTGCGTATATTTAGATACTCTGGCTGACACGCGAAATTTTCTGAAAAAAATTGGCCACTCGTTTAGGTTGCATTGGTAAGTTTCTTTTCATTCTGGACAAATCTGTATCAAGTGCAAATTTTGTTATCAAGTTCCGCCGATGTTACGTACCACGGGATCAAGGATGTATCAATTTAATAATTGCAACAATGGTGAATTTCAGTCTAGTGACCGTGTCCTTCGAGGTTTAGCTACACTGTAGCAGTATCACTAAACTGTCATCATAAACTTGGGTCTGCTCGTTAACGCGCTATATAAACCATCCCAAAAGGCCAAGAATGAAAAATTTCAAATTCAGCCCCGAGCGCGCAACCATTCTGCCTTGAAACACGTACAGAGACCGTACGGTTCAAAGAACCTCGGTGGTATTACAAAGTCATTTAATCGCCGATGGGACGAAACTCGAGGCAGCGAACGCACTGCGCCAGCATAATTTAAGCTTCGGTTGCTGGTTCGCGCGGAACTCGTAACTCGAATTCGAAATCCCCCTGGTGAATCCGTTTCGTGCAAAGACCATCTACTAGCAAGCAAACCGGCGCGGCGCCGGGGCCAGAACGGTATTCAACTGCATTACATCCGGCAAATGTTAACACAGCCATGGCGCGTGTGAACGCGAGCGTGCGAACTGGTCAACGAGCGGAGCTTACCACCGTGGGCGGTGGTTCCGCAGCGTCGCGCGTATGCGCATCACCACGCGTGTGGATGACCGTGTGGAAATTTAAGGGAGGAATCGAGCTCGCAAGAAGCCAGTCTAATTAACAGATAACGGTCACCGGGATATCAGCATATCCGCGGGCAAGCCAGACCGCACGACAATACGTTATTCTCGTTCCTTGACGCACAACGCGAAAGCTTCGCGGTCAGAGTCCCCATGAGCGTCGGGAGCAATTGTCCCATTGTGATGCGATGGAGAGACGTGCTTCGTCCTGGTCCAGGAATCCCTGTCACACTGAAAATCTACATGGAAGCTCACATGGAACGTTCGGGAATTCCCTCAACTGAAGGATATATATTCAGTTAGTTGTTTCTCTTTGTTTAATTAATTGCCAGGTTAAGTTTCTGTGCACGTTCGAAGTAATTTTTTTTTTTTTTTTTTTGAATATTAAATTATTCCGTATTAAGAAAATAAGTGACAATAGACTTGATGTATCTTTTAAAAAAATTTCGTATATGTTGTATATTTTTGTGTTTCTGAAATTCGTAAAAATTTAGTAGGAAGATTAATAAGGACTAATAAGAATCGATTATATAGTATTCAGATCGAACCAGAACGTTCGAGTTGAGGACAATGTGGATTTTCGTCGTTCCTCTAATGAACGTGGCTTTTAATTAGCATTCGCTGAGAGAGACTGATGCCGGGGATTTGTCGCGCTGTTTACTCCGCAAGGTATTCCCTTGGTTTCGAGCGGATCCATTTTTATGCGGCTGTAACGAAGGGTTGGGGCTGGATAATTTGCTTCTTAATCGTGAAATTAAACTCGTTGCGATATTTCGTTGCTTTTTGTGCGATGCTTTTTGCGCCTTGATCGATGGACGAGGATTTATTTTTAGTTGTTGGGCAAGACCGCGAATTAAACTCGTCGCTAGTTATGTCTGGAATTAATTCGTATGTTGAGGATTATTTTAGAAAACGGCGAAACAGATATGCATTTAGAAATGTTTCCTACGTGGATTAGACGACACGTGTAAGTTTGGTAACATTGATTTTTGAATGTGTATGTACTTCAATTGTTAACTTATCGTAAAACTTGTAAATATCTTAGCAAATAGATTTTTAGCGAAATATTCTTTCTTTCTTC
The DNA here is from genome assembly GCA_903986555.1 of Heterotrigona itama. Classification (NCBI taxonomy): domain Eukaryota; kingdom Metazoa; phylum Arthropoda; class Insecta; order Hymenoptera; family Apidae; genus Heterotrigona; species Heterotrigona itama. The sequence goes on from CAJDYZ010011582.1 coordinate 321,397, forward strand.
TGATATTTCATTTCAGATGTCAGATGGTAACGTCAAAATCCATCGCTGATCTTAAACTTGTCATTCAAAGGTTAGACATATTTCTATTCGTCAGTAAGATCAATTGACTAGCGAGTCAGATTTCTTCGAGTCTTGTTGTTTAATCGGTCACGTCGCCTTTATTCAATAAATAGTTAATGGAGCAACGATTTCCGTCGGATGTTTAATATGAAAGCTTGGTCAGCTGCGCTAACATCGTAGAGCCGGAAGACAAACGTGTTTCAATAGATGGTTATGCATCTATGTAAATCTGCCATTAATTTCGTTATTCAGCTATTATCGAGTTATAGTCAGTGCTGTGCCCCGGAGCATCGGTTGCCCAATGGATTATATATTCGAAACTTGGCAACTTTACTGTCCGCCATTTCCCTTTAAGTACCGCTCAGCTCAATTACAAAGTTCCAGCATCGTCGAATTATCGCCGTAATACGTTTATCGCCGCTTCGATATTTATGCTTGTCAAAAAGTTTTCACGCCGAAGGTCGACGTGGAGTGCGTAAAGAATAATTACTTAGCGGAGAAATCGTTTTAAAAGGCTCGTTAATCATGCCTGCTACCGCGTTTCTTCGTCTCGCCTTAGCCGTACGTCCCAACTTCCGGTCTTTCAGCCCGACTAATTTACCTTTCAGACTTTAACGGGCAATAACCGTTTTCACGTTCACCTTTCCGATACTTCTTTGTTACTCGTTTCGCGCGCCAATTACTCTGGATATTCAGGTACGATTGCCCTTTGCTTCAGCATCGAATACACGCTCTAATTGATTCTGTATTTTTATTCGGAGTAATTTCAAGAAAAAGAGAGTTGAAAAAATATAGATATCCTTTCACAGTTGAGAAAGATTGCAATTGAAACTGTCGAGCGTATCAATGTTCTGTGTGCAACTTTCTCTTTCTCTGGATTTCTCAAGATTTATCGTCCGCCATCAGAGAAGCTTATTCCCACGGAATTTAAAACCAAGTAGCTAAATCAGAAAGCTATCTGAACCGAAGTTAGTTTGAATTTGAAAGTTAATAAAATCTTAGAACGTGAACGAACTTTTTCACTTCCGCAGCTCTCGTGGCTGCAGACTTTTTGTAAAGTATGTCTTTGAAAGTGATGTGTGTCTAATCGGTCGTTTAGCCAGGTAAATATATTTAGCCGGTTCAGTCTGTAACGAAGTTTACAAAAGGACCAAAGAGGGACCGTGGGTGTTGGCGCGAACGAAGTTAAGCTCCAAAGCAGGAAAGTTAAAAGACGATGTACCGAGACGCGTTTAGAATAACGACGACAAAACCATGGGATGGCACGACGAGAGAGCTACCTTGGGTAAACGAATTGCCACCCTGATCGGACCACAGGTTTCAACTTCCCGCCTGCTAAGATTTGCTCGATTAACCATCAAGATTCTCGTAGAATCGGCGAAAGTGAACATGCAACGTTCATTGCCTGTCGTTTGCAGCACGCTGAAATTAATTTCAAAGATTGGACGATGTTTTACTGGTATAACGGTAAACAGCTAAAATTTTGACTGCTCTATGTGTGATATCTCCTAATCTCAATAGTGATTTCTCTGGTTAAAGTTTTTGTTGCGTGGAACTAAAGAATGTGGAATATCATTTAATTCTTCAGATTGTGAATTAGATATAGTACTAGTTTCAAGATTTCAACGGGAGTATAAGTATTTTGGAATATTTTCTGCATCAAATGCTATCTAACTATCTCAATAGTTGTGATTTCTCTTAAAGTATTCTAATACTAATTATTCTAATACTATTCTAATACTAATTATGCGTGGAAAAGAATATAGAATTCTTCATTTAATTCTTCAGATTGTGAATTAAATATAGTACTCGTTCCAAAGGGGGGGAAAAAAATATATATATATATTTTTGGAATACTTTTTGCATCAAATGCTATCTAACATGAATAGTGATTTATCAGCTTGAATTATTTTAGTACATTGTACCTAAAACTAAAGAATATGGAGTTCTTCATTTAATTCTTCAGATTGTGAATTAAATATAGTACTCGTTCCAAAGGGGAATATATATATATATTTTTTTTTTTTGAATACTTTTTGCATCAAATGCTATCTAACATGAATAGTGATTTCTTAAATTATTTTAGTACATTGTATCTGAAACCAAAGAATATGGAATTCTTCATTTAATTTTTCAGATTGTGAATTAAATATAGTATTCGTTCCAAAGGGGAATATATATATACATTTTTTTTTTGGAATACTTTTTGCATCAAATGCTATCTAACATGAATAGTGATTTCTTAAATTATTTTAGTACATTGTATCTGAAACCAAAGAATATGAAATTCTTCATTTAATTCTTCATGTTGTGAATTAAATATGGTATTCGTTCCAAGAGCTTCAAGGGGAGTATGTATATTCTAGAATACATCCTGCATCAAATACTACCGCAACATCTCTATATCCGATCGATATTTCCACCTACGACAGTTCACTATAGACGACGACTCATTGCTATTTGACTACCAAGTCCACGATATAGGCTCAGTCTCTTAGGGGTTCGAACTTATCCTACATCTCTATCGTGTTCCCCACGCTGAGCTATTCTATCGCACATAATCTCTATCGCATAGGTGTACGACCGTTGCTCCCTCGCTGTATTCTCTTTCTCTCTCTTTTGGTAATACTTTCTCCTCTTTGGCTTTCACAGTTCGCGGAATCGATTCTCTGTTTTCGAATCATCATCTCTCCATGCAAGATCGCGTATCGATCGGTTTGAAGGATAAACGTTGTACGTTATTCTTTTCCGTGCGATGATCTGTACGTGCCGCAAGTATTGGCGTCGCTTTGATCCAAAGCGTGTCGAGCCACTCTTGTCTCTGCGATGGAATTCGATTAAACTGCCTGCAGGGACGTTCTAGTTTCTTAGCCGAGTTGGAAGATTCCACTAGCTTTCTCTAGGTTCGACACTCCGTTTGGAGGAAAGCTGCTGGAAAACAGGTCTCCACGGTTCCTTCCAGCCAGGAGAAGTATAGTTCCGCTCGGAGGGATTTTATCCGTGTAACTTCCGCGAGGGCTAATTAGAAAAAAAAAAAAAAAACTTTGACTGGAGATTC
>CAJDYZ010011585.1:4299-19563 GCA_903986555.1 Heterotrigona itama
CCTAGAATCATTTAAATGATCCAGAGGATGAGAAGGCATTTGTTGTGAGCCTCTTCGTGGCAGTTTGCCGGCTTCTAGCCTTTTCTTCCCTTCGAGCGCAATATCCGCTGTAACTTACGTCTAGCTCGAGTCTTTCCAATCGCAAATTGAAAAATAACGGTGAAATGAAAAGATAAACCGCGGAGCTGACCCCAATGCACATGGATGACCATCGATCGTTATCCGTTCGCATGTGCGTGCTCGAGCAATACCTACATAATACGTTCGTTTCGGGACCTACTCGCGACCTATCCGCGATAGTAAACTCGAAAAATCGAAGAGTAAAACCAGAAACAAGTGGCATGCTCCATTTGTACCAGTTTCACTGTCGATCTTTCAAATTCGATCTCCTGAAACAGGTTGGACACGCAAAAAGGGCCAACCTGTCCGGCCCTACCTACTTATAATTAAACACAGGCACACCAGAAAGTAAACTACCTAACCAATCGCCCTATATTTAAAAAATGGCAAAACAGGCACACCAACACACGGTTCTCACACATACCATCCGGGCGCAGACCTACACTAGAGAGGACGCCTCCGACACCCGAGTTTAACACACAACTTTCACACACTAATTTACGTATTCATTTTCCTGAAATCGACTGACAATGGCTAGCGACCGTTGCGTAAAACGTGATTAAAAACACGTTTATATTTACAGCTAATATTAATAACTGAGAGAAATTACATGTGGAAGTTGATTTGCAATTATTATTATAACTGATCGTATAATTAATAATATAATTATAGTGTATTTAATGAGTATTATTATATAATAAATTCATATTTCAAATCAGTGCATAAATATTTCAATTTATAATGAATGAAACAATAAAAACGACGCAATTCCACATCCTAATCACACACACACGCACACACACACACACACACACATGTGAAAAATACATTGTGCACGATGCGCTAACACATTGTCAGTCACTGAGAAATTTTTTATAGAACTACAAACTATGGTCATCGTGTCCAATGTCTTCACCCACTCAAGTAGCACTTGGGCACGTAAGTGAGATCCTGACAATGAACACGGAAATGATTAAATCTGAAAATCCTGAACTAAAAAAAATAATTAGTTTATATAATTTGTATCTAACAAACTATTGCATTATTTTATTTTAAAGTGTAATAACACCTTTCAGAAATTATTGAAATTGCAAAAGAATAGAGAAAATAAAGACAAAGAATTGAATTTAATAAAAAAGATATAAAATCTAACAATTGACTCTAAATTAAATATTAATAGAAACAATCTCAGACGATTTCTTCATCAAAGCATATTTTCGAAAATGTTCAAACACTTGTTGCCTTGATTCAAAAACCTGCCTGTCGCGAAGTATCTTCTTGCACATAAAATTTCATATATTTTTATACGAAAAGAATTCTACTGTATTAAAGTTCATAATTATAAAATTCAATTAATTAAATCATTTAATACTATTATGAAAGAGAAGATAAAGTTGAAAATTATTATAACAATAATTAATTATTAATTATTATAACAAAATATATTACCAAAATATATTACAGTATATCAATAAATAATAACTGCGTTTTTCATAGCAACGAAGTCGGAGAATATCCGTCTTCTCTACTACGAAATACTCAAACGAAATCATTTCATAATAATTATTTATCATTTGTCTATTCAAATGGATATTCATATGAATATTTTGCTTTTGAAGACATTCATATTGAATATATTTTGATTTTACAAGTATAACTGTATATATTCAAACGAATTGTTAAAATCGCAATGTGCAAGAAGCCTTATCCTGATCTAATACATAAAAAATTTGAAAAAAATGTTACTACTCACGGATATAAAAAATATCCGCGGTCACTGTGCTCATCAAAAATTCTACGTATACAACTAGTCACCCGTGCCGATTCGGACCTTTCGTCCTACGACATGGTTGAGTGACCAGAGGAACAAAAATTCATGCGACTCACTGAGAAGAACAATATCATCTCCACTGGAATCAGCCAGCCAGCCAGACTGAAAGATCCTCATCAAGCAAATACCACTGAGAATCCCATTGTGGAAGTGAACGCCGTAAAAAATTTCTTAAAAAGCATAAAGACACAGTATTATTTGTGAAAATTTAAATTTTAACAATGATAAAAATTGGGACTCCAATAATTTGAAATGTTCTTATTTTATAGTTATAACTTTACACTAGGCTTCAATGGAAAGAGAACTATAGAGAATAGAATTAATTCAAGTACAATATGCTAAAATATTTACATTTTTAGCTTTTGAAGCATCGTAAGATTCCTAGAAGATAAGGAATTGGAGACTGTAGAGAGTCTGCAACAAAACATAAAATATTAGAATTTGTATTTAAATGCAAAGCAGAATCTTAGGTTCGAGTTAATAAAGATTCTTACATTCTTGGCTTTGGAGCCATTGTTGGATTTTCACCAAAGTATATCAAAAAGTTGATACTGTGAAGCGTCTGTAACAAAACGTCAAACATTATACTTTGTTGTCAAATTTGAAAAATTGAATAAATTAAAGTACAATATATAAAATTACTTACGAACTTAATCTTCTAGAGAAGCCTTATTTTCTTGACCACTGACTCTAATATACCGAAAACTGAATGTTGAATAAGAAAAACTAAAAAAAAAGATAATAATAAAAGATTATCAACGCGCGCGTTTAAATAACAATCGGTGGACTCACTGACTCTAACTTCGCTAATTATAATGATCTAATTTAATTTAAAGTATTGCGCAATAAACACTGACTCTACCGACCGTATCGCGCGCGGTCACAAAAATTTTCTGAAAATAAAGCTAGGAGGGGAAGAGCAAAGAGTACGTTCATTTAGAAAATACTGTTTTTTTCTAGAAAATGATAATAAATTTGAGTATGCATTAAAGATACTAGTGGAGTAAAAGTTAAAGATAGAGTATTTCTCAATATTTGCAGAAATATTTGTAGAAATTGTATTTTGAATGTTCGTTATTAAAGTGAAGTATGCGCATTAATAATAATCACGTTGTGTATTACAAATATTTAAAAATGCTTGCACAAATCAAAATTTCATAGTTGTATTTAAAATGTATTTAAAAAGAGAGGCATGAAATTTTGCTCTGAATCGTTTAATTGCACGTGTTCAGAAAAAGTATATTATAACAAGGTATAGCAAAGTACGATAGCTTCAAATTTAATAATCTAATACCAGACTATATATCTATTAAAAGTATATATTATTGACTTACTACGATCTCCATATTCGAAATAAAATATTAATTGATTTAATCTTTTCCATTTTTATACCATATAATTACGTATTGTGAATTGTATTTTAAATTATATATATATATATATATATATGTATATGTATATATAAAAATTGCTATATAAATTATATAGCAAATGTTACCTAGAATGAATAAAATGTGACCAACTTTCCGTGAAGGTTCATAAAATTATTCATTAATGATCATGGCGTTGCTATCTTTGTAACCAAGGAATAACCTGCACAAAAAGAAATCAAAGGTTAGAACAAATATGTTAAATGAAGGCAGGTATGTAAAAGCACGATGATCAACTTCAAATTCTATTAAAAAAGCATACGAGTCAAAGTACCGGTAATCGTAAGAGTGAAATCGATAATTGAAGAAAAATCAGCACGAAAAACTTCAAAATGGTACTTGATTTCATTATCTTGATGCTCGATGAATCGTCAAACACACGCGTATTAATTAAATGATATTATTAATGAGATTTTACTTTATTTGAGAACTGAACAATTTAATTACATTGCGAAGTAAAATTATTATTTTAACTATTAAATACGTACACTCTCAATAAATTATTGTTGAATTTATTGATAGAATTGTTAAGAATTACGCAGAATGAAGCTAAAGAATCAGCAAATAAATAGAAAATGTTACAATAGAAGTATGTGTGCAAAAACCATATAATAAAATACATCATATATATAACAATGAGTTAATCAATTACAAGATTACAATATTTCTACTGGTTAGAATTGAAATTAAATTTTGGTACAAAATTATAAACTTTTAGCATGTTATGTTCTGTCTAGATGATTATGTACCATTATTTCTTTAATCGTTGAAAATTATATGAAATAATTATTTAGTTAAATCTTATCTTGAATTGGAGCCAAAAATGCATGTTTTATCTTAAAAATTCAAAACACAAATACAAACTTAATAACTATTGATTTATATTTTTACCTGAGAACTTCTGGATGATACTTTTTTCCAGATGATTTTTCTGGATAACACTTTCTCCTTTAGAGATGTGCTTCCTTCCGCCATTCTTCGTGCTTTAAAATCGATCGTGAGAAATATCGATTATTTCGAGAATCGTAGGAAGTACATTGCATATTTCACCGTTGCGGCGCTGTAATCGCGAATTTCTCATAAAATATAACTTTGTATAAAGAATAAGAATAAAGAATAAAAAACTTTGGTCTAAATCAAATACATAAAATTCATGAGGCATTTTCTGAAAAGAACGAAAGTATTCATATACTAAATAAAAAAATTGTCAATACTTTAAACTGTTATAATTTCGTGAAAAAAAAGTTGTAGAACAATTAACTTGATTTTATTTTAAAGAATGAAGTCTCCAACAATCCTGAGTTTCTTTCGTTCAAAGATATTTTATTTTATTTTCACATCATGCAGCAAGTGTAAAAACAGAGACGAGGTGTAATATGAATTCATATCATGCCTCGTCTGTGGCATTCAAATTCAAACCGTTGACTGCCTTTCCCCTTCCCCCACCCCCACGACAAAAATAATTCAAATTATCATAAAACATAGAATAATATTATTATAGCATATATAAAGTGTGTGTGTAAAATTTTACTGATTTTCTTTGGAAAAGCAAAGTACTTATACTTATTGCTAGATTACTGGATTAACTGGATTAACTATTATATAATGACTTTTTGAAACAATGCTCACTGTTTTAAATTCTAAACATATTTAATAATGTCACTGATTATGATTTCTACCTGATATTTCTGCATAACACTTGCTGCACATCCAATTTAAACCGGCACACGTCACATCCCAATGCTATAGATTATAGATTGTTGATCGAATGCAGAAATTATATGATTGAATATCGCGATTCCCTGTTTTATTAGCGCTATAATCTCGATTTGAACTAAAGTCATGCATTTTAAAAATACAAAAAATAAAAAACTCCTTTTTCTAATTTTTCACGTCTATTAACAGTCTGTATATTCTAATTTTTTATTTAAATCAAACGAATGTATTTTAATTTTAAGTCTCTATTTAACGTTAAATTTTTATGTTTTAATTGATGAAAACAATTCTTATGTTCACCATACCATGTCACAGAGGGCGTAAAAAATATTCTGACTTTTTCTGCGGTCGGTATTTCAGAACATGAAACACGAAATCTCACATAATGCCGTGTCTATTCCTTTTTTAGTTAATGTTAAAACAGGGCGCAAAGCATTATTCCGAATATTTATTTGGTTAGTTTACATTATTTATTTAAAATCATTAAAAATATGTAATTCATAATGTAGTTTATCGGTGAAAAACTAACAATGAGTGACAATCAGTTTAAAAATACGTATAAATTTTTCATACTATTGAAGTTTATATATTTCTCTTATTATTAAATGAATAAGGTAGTGAATTCAATTATTTGTTTACATTGCTTACTGTTTTGTAAGGATGTATAAAAAATTGTGTAAATATTGTGTACATATGAATTTTATGGGAGTATACGATAATTGGATTTGAGTTGCTTTGGTGAAAGGAAATTTAAATGGATAATGAGTGATTCTGATGATACTGATGTTTTGCTCTTAATTCCACCTGACCTGTTCCTTGTACCATCATCTTCAGAATCTGATGTTTGTTCTGATCAAGTGAAAGAACGTTATAATGATAAAAAAACTGGAGTGATATCAGAACTTGTGGAACATATGCAATCATTAGAAAGCAGAATTTCTGCTATTGAATCCAAAAATACAAGCTTAGATGTTACTCTTTTAAATAATTCATTGGAATCGGAAATTCAAAGTGATTCAGTTGGCAAATTTAGACAAACATTATTTAAAACTAAATTTTCTGTGAGTGAAAACTGTAGCTTACAAAATACACCTGTAAAACCTGGTCGATCCTTATCTGTTCCATCAACTCCTAATAGTCATTCATTGCCAAACTGCATCAATAACTCTCATCAGAATGACATGAATTTGGGGAATCGTCTTTCTGTGTCTATAAATACTAATGCAACTAATGCTAATGAACATGATCAATATAAGCATGACTCTTTAACATCCCAGTCCTGTGTGGTGGTTTCCCCTACTGCTTGCAATGTGGGTTTTCCGCATGTTACTGTTACTTCTCCTGAAGGAAAATTTCATTCTTATCCAATTAATTGTAGAAATACAAATAATATATGTGTTAAGTTTCCTTCCAATCAATTGCATTCAATGCCATCTACTTCAACTTTACTTAGCACAACAGAACAACCGCAATCACATTCTAAGACTAGCATACCAGAAATGGAACTCTCTGAAGTCGATGAATTACTTCAAGAGATGGAAGCCACTGAATTAGAATTATCAAAAAGGATAAACAGGGCTTGTATGCATCATTGTATTAAAGAACAAAATGGTATATTGTCTAATGAGAGTAATAACGGTCTTCAAAGCAAAGACTATGACAATGCACAGAAACAATCTGTTATTCGAAAATTGGAATATAAGCCATATGACTCAAGTGAATCTCACGATATTTTATCATTAAAATCAAACAAAAAATCTGATGTTTTTGCTGATATATCATTGCCATATAATGATTCATTTCACATGAATGAGACTGATAAAATAATCTCAGAATTTAAAACATGGGGACAAAATACACAATATAAAGTTTCAAAGACTGAAGAAGTAGAAAGTACAGATAAATCAGTGAACTCTAACAATATTGAATCAGTTGTTAAAACAACTGATGTACAGAAAGAGGAACCAATTAATCAACAAATTCCTTTAAATGTGGACAATGTAAATAGTATAAATAATCTGCATAATACTCAAGCAAATAATATACATAAGAAATTAGACACTTCATTACATAATGAATTAGTGCAATGCAATACTGCAACGAAAAGTACTGAATGTAATTCATTATATTTGCCAGAGTCTTATAAAAGTTTGCAACAAAATGGAAATGTGCTATATAAGAACCAAGCACATGATGTATCATTTGTTAAGAATATTGCTCATGCTTCAACAAATACAGAATTTTTACCAAGGTATTTTTTATTATAAATAAAATTATATGTATTTGACATTAAAATTTTCAAAAACAATGATGTGATTTTCCTTTTTATTTCAGGAAATCCCAAAGGCTTCTGTCATTATCAGACTTCTGGGAAGGTAATGGTAATAAAACAGAAGGAGAGATATATAGAATTAAATTAGAAGAAGAAAAATTCCGTCGGGAGGTATATAGATGTTTATATTGTCAATTTTTTTACATTTTTAATAAATTATAGTATTGAATAGAAGATTGCTTGCAGCATTGTGAACATTTAATTCAAGAACTGCAAAAGCGATTACTAGAACAGCAAGAGAAAGTAGCAGTGGCATTAAGAGTAGATAACGAAAAGAATGAATTGATAGCACAATTTCATAATGCATGGTCTAAATTGAAACAGCAGTTACATGTGTTAGAAATTGAACATAGTGCTTTACAGACAAATCTTAAGAATGTAACAGAAAAACATCAATTAGAAATTTCCGAGTTTCAATCACAGATCAAACGTTGTGAAGGTGAACTATCAAAAGCTTTAGATCTTGCAGCTGGATATAAAGAAAAAAATGACATTGCAACGAAGGAAAAGGTGAAATTATTAAAAAGTCATGCAGATGAATTAGAAAATTATAAATCATTCGTGCAAGAAGCAGAAAATAGATATGAAAAATTGAAAGTAGAATATAATAAATTAGTAGAGAAAAATCAACAATCTGAAGAAACATTAAGGACGGTTCAACAAGAGTTAGGCAAAGAACGATTAAAAGGTGGAGAAGTTAGAAATGAAATGGATGTTATTCACAAAGCACTAGATACTTGTGAAGCCGAATTGATCATACTCAGACAAGAAAAGGAAAATTTACAATTGAAATTAAAGGAAGAAAATAATAGAAATTCAATTCTAGAAGAGAAAAATGCCTCACTCCTTTCGACTCTCGATGATATAAAAAAAGCAGAAAAATTAGCGAGAGACGAAACTAGATATCTTGTAGAGCAAAAAGCGAAAATTAGATCTGAATTACAAGAAATTTATCAGAAACAAGTGGATGAAGTAGTAAAAGCTAAATTACAAGAATTTCAAACTCAACTTGATGCTGCTGAGTCAGAATTTGTTGAAGAACTAAAAACTAGACAACAAGTTATTGCTGAGTGCGCAGCTAGAAAAATCAAAGACATTATAGATAAGTATGTAAAACTTTATATATTTAGAGTTAATTTAAGAAGGGCAATAATTATTTATTACAATTTATTCAGGCACAAATTAGAAATAAATTTATTAGAGGAAAAGCACAAAGAAGAGAAAACATTATGTGAACTTCAATTAGCAGAAGCTTTGCAGAAATCGTCCTTTTTAGAAGCGCAATTTAAATCTCAACGTGCTGCTAAATCACAACTTGCAGAACAGCTTCATTCGGTGATGCAGAAACAATGGCAACAAGCCTTACAAATTATATCAGGTAGAATTATTAATATTATATTGAACCTTACTATTCATAATATAATTCATATTAATTTATAGGTGGAAATATGGAAAATTTAACACCTCTACAAAAAATTCATGCTGAAAAATTATTCGAATTGAAAGGTCCAAGAAAGTCTGAATCAATGCCAAATTGTTATACGAAAGTTTCCCAGGAATCAATAAAGTTAATGTCACATGTACCGGATGAGAAAAATTTTCTTGATCAAAGAGAATGTGCCATGACTTCATTCGATGAAACTCCTCTAACTAGTAAAAAAGATTCTAAAGATGATCTCCGAAAATATGTGAAAATGGTAAGTTATAATTGATTTTAATACATATATTTGTATGTAATACAAGATTTGGTATTTCATAGATTGTTGAGATGCAGCAAGCAAAGGAAGAATTTCCAAAAATTACAAGAAGTATTTCAAGTCCACCTTTAATATGTAGGGAAGTACCAAGGAAACATTATTTGAAAAAGGAACCAAATGATGATGATAACATTATGTGGCAACCTATATCAGAGGTAGATAATTTTATTTTGTATTATTTTTAAATATTATAATTTAGATAAAATTTCAATTATATTTTCTAGATTCCTGAGAATACCATTGAATTTATTCCAATTTCACAGAAAATATCAACAAAAGGAGAACAACAAAAAGTTAAACCACCATGGAAATAATTTATGGTATTTATGAGCGGACCATAATAAGATTATGTCTAAAGTGCATTTAATTAGCTATATTTAAAATATATACAACAAATATTTTTTATTTAAATGAAATATATTTTATATAAAATAATTAATAAATAAATCCATTTTTTACTATTCCATCTTTTTAAATAATAATCTTTTATTTTCCAAACTTCATTCTAGTCTTAATTATTCATTATCTCAACTATTATTTAGAGGAAAAGGATGTTCGATAAAGAAACATAAGTGATAATGTGTGTATCTGTTTCGTCAGATCAGTGTTAACTTATATACGCCCATTTAGAATGATTTTAAAATGACTACGTTATTATATCATACATTATAATTCAATGAAAAATCTTACTTTTTTCAAAAGAATAGTACGATTTATTAATAAAATATCAATAATATTGATAGTATCATAAATAAAATTACCGTTTGCGGTAACTTAAGAAATTCGTGACTATTTTAAGTTTCAGTTAGTTTAAGTTTATCTAATGTTAACGACAAAGTTATCGTCATTGCTTTCCAATTCTTAAAAATTAGTCACTCTAGTATATACATAAAGGCTAGAATTTGAACACTAACCAATAGCCAATAGCTTTTGATCATGTTATATTATGACTCATTTATCCTTCATAGAACATAGACCTTTTTCGTAACAGAAACACAGATGTAGAAAGTTCCACTAACAGTGAGAGCAGTTGTACAAAATACATTTAAAAGGATATTTGTATATTGTCTCATACATACCATGAATATGAATCATGAATAAAATGACAAATTATTTCGAACACGTTTCCGTGCAACGAGATGGCATGTCGAAGTTATTCAGCGAACTCTTACTGAATTGTTTATCGACAACGGTTCTTGAATAGTGATTGCGAAGAAGAAGAACACGCAACATACAACGAGTCTAAAGTAGCATATTAATTAAATCTACGTCAATTTATATGGTAATTGGTACATTCAATCAATACGTTCATTCCAATGAAAATTAAAAGTATCAAAATAATAATACGCTTGATGCATTTAATGAATTTTTTAATTCCTTAATGTAATAAATTACAGTTAGATGATATCATTAATTTAATTACATATTAAGACCTCGTTTTAAAAATTTTACTTGAATGTGTTGAATGTGAAAATATTGTATATTATGCAAAAATATATTAATTTTACTCGATTGAAATTCTGTATAATCGCTATATTTACGTCATATCCATTATGACTAATACTTTCATTTATACAGGAAATAAAATACAAAATAAAATTAATTTTTCTGTATTTGACGAAATTAAAATTTATTTATTACGGAGTTCCGTGGGATTAAAACAACTATGAATATATAATGTCAAAAAGTAAATTTGGCGAAGCACGAATTTCATTAAAATAGGATATCGACCTTCATTTGTTCAACTTTCCTGATTGTAGATTAATCATTCAATTATAAAAGGAAAATATGGTATTGCTATAATATTTATACTAGCGTATTATTAATTTAATTGCACATACTGTTGCAGTTCCATACGTTAACTTATATTAAATTACTTTTCATATTATACAGTGATTTAAAGTACGTACCGATATATTCCATTAAATAATTATATCGTTATATCATCGAACCATTCACATGTTTCATTAAGATAATAGGGTTTCAATAATTTCTTAAATTATGTATGAAATTAATCTTTCTTTAGTATTCATTCGTCATTGTTAATTAATAATAGATTTAAATCCAAGTTTTTCGAATTCAAATACGCAGTGAAAGATCTCGAAATTATACAATTTTTTTTATAATTTTTACTTACAATTTTTTACAATGTTTTTTACAATTTTTTTTAATACAATTTTTACAAAAGTGTAATAAAATAATTTTCACGAAAGCATATATAGTACGTTCTGTTTTCCCGTTTCTCCTTTACCTTTATATCGGTACCATTTATGGAAACTACAAAACGGCATAGACATCTAATTGCAATCTAAGGAACACACGTCTGATGTATGCTGAAGTATACCATTCATATGTGGTATTTTTAATTGAAACGAGCGAACAACTATAACATTATCGATCGTTTGGTCGCGGATATAGAGCTTCGGCGAACATTGTTCGCGTTTGCCTTGAACACGGAGTGGTACACAGGTATAAAAAAAAAAAAAAAATGGCAAACATATGAGTCGGATGTAAGAGAGTAAGCGGGACGAGGTGGTGTAACAGTCGATGCCCTTCTTTAGCCGTGACGACGATCACGCCTACGATCGCAAGTCCTGAGCTGAGCTGGCGCCAGTTACGAGGATCGTACCCGCGACGCGGAGAACAAGTTGCCGATTGAAAACGAAAGAGCAGCAAGAATGCAAAGGGAGGAACGTGATAGTGACCACCCCCTCTTCGTAGTTTGTGCAGATAGTGGTAGTCATGAGCGCGTCCGCTCTTCATTCTAACCGACTCGGTGGCCTTTAGTCGGCCAGGCGAATCTATCGAGCGAAGAAGTAAGAAGACTGTCCGCGTGTGTTCGAACGGATAGGAACTTGAATGTGACCGTGAGAGAATGCAGCCCGGTACGAGACTAGAGAGACTCTATTCGCCGATAATAATATTACTGTTGTTTCTATGTTTGATCGACTGTACTATCGCTACGTGGAAAAGGCGGGAGGACAAGACCAAATGTCCCAAAGTAAAGGGCATACGGAATTTTGACATATCCGAGGTACGTGCTGTGCCACGTAATTATTGTTTGGTTGACGGAAATCCTTATTGTTCCATAAAAGTTGCACCGTGAAACCTGTATCACTGTTGTCTCGTGGACTACTACTCGTACATTCTAGCAGATCGTAAAATTTAAAAAAATCTCCAGTTTCTTGCATTAGCGTATCATAGATCTTTAAGAAGAGCATGTATGATATTGAATCTTGAAGGAGAGTGTTAATAATTTCTTTATGTTGTACTTTTTTTACTGTGTTCTAGTATGAAAACGTCAAGCTGTCAGTTAATATTGATAATCAGTTGCTGAATTTTCCCTAATTACTCGAACCGAATCGTTGGACATACGAGTTACATATCTCTCGTCGACGTTCTGATTTCATAAATAGACGATCACGATTGATTTCCGATCAATATGCACGGCGAATATATAATAATAATTACGAGCAATTGGAACGCGTTTGTTGAATACTGCCGCAAGCGTACAAACGTGATAACAGAAATTGCAATTTCCTTGTGGTATTGAAATTTCTGTTACGATTTCTGCTACGATTTTAATTATAATTTTGTAAAAAAATATGTCGTCGCGTGAAATTGTTCAAAGTAGGAATTTTCCGGTGTCTAGTTGAAGGATAAAAATTAAATGAAATCGTTATTGCAATTTTTATCGTTCCCACGGATTGTGTTGTTTAGTGAAATTTTAAAATGTCGTCCGACACGGTGCTGCGACTTAAGTGCTAAACAAGGGCTCGCGTAAAATATCGCGAGTCTTCTTTCAAAGGAAGACTTTGGGCAACTTATTTTTGGAACTTTATACGTGTTTAAGGGAAGGCTATTTCGGACATATACGCTGCGTACATTTAAAACTACTTACCTCCATTGGACATTTTTGCGTTGCTTTGAATCAGCCACTTCAATTTCAGAAATTTCTCATTATATTCATAATTATATTGTTTAAATTATGCAATTTCGTACTCGTAATGAATTTATTTTCTAAGGCAGGAAAAGTTCTTTTTACAAATCCGATGGCCATTAATAACAAACAAGATAATCTTGTAAGAAGTTAACTTTGGAATTCTCTACTTAAATAGGCAATGAATTGAATCGCTTTCATTGATAACCCATTGACGCGAAACTTATTCTTAGATTACTGTTTAGACTTCAGATTCTACCATGAATCATTATCTGTTTGTAATTTCATGACAAAAATTTCGTGCGTAAGCTTTATTGTTTCGCGTAATTTATAATGAATCAGTTCTTCGACGTCGAAGTATAATTCAAGTCTTAATTTATTACTTGTCAAACTTGAAGACAGAATAATGAGAATGTTACGATTAACAAAATT
Organism: Heterotrigona itama; assembly: GCA_903986555.1. Lineage (NCBI taxonomy): Eukaryota > Metazoa > Arthropoda > Insecta > Hymenoptera > Apidae > Heterotrigona > Heterotrigona itama. Next base: position 17,858 of record CAJDYZ010011585.1, read on the forward strand.
GACGAACAATAACGAGATATTTATATAAATAAAGTGATATTTATATGATAAAGTCATGGATCGCAGTTCACGAAAGTATAGTACTTACTGTTCTGTTCACGATTGTTCTTAGACGGAGCTGATAACGGGAATAGCTACTACATTATGATCTCGTCACTTCAGGAAGCAGCGAGCTATGTGCTATATATGCTATGTGACATTTCCCTTGGCGACCATTTAAGTAAAAATAGCATAGTAAATTTAATGTTTAAGGATTCCATTTATTTACGATTTAATATTTCACGCGTAAAAGAAGGAGTGAGCATATTTCAAATCGGCAAAGTTGGAAATGATAATGATGTTTACACAAAATTTCTATAATACAGAAATTGTCACGCGCGCCTAATTTTAGTGTCAGCAGGGATTTGAACAAAAAGATCAACTACAAGTGAAACATGAATTTTCGCGCTTTGCCTACGGCATGTTAACATCGACGTGCAGCTAAAATAATGATGATCTAGACAGAGATAGATCGTCGTGCAAGAGATGAATACACGAGTGGGAGAAAGGGGGATAATTTTGCATTGCATGTTGAACTAGATGACAGTCCGCGGCAACGATTGCACGACCTGTCTCACGTAAACACCGATTTACACGAAACTGGGATATCGAATTTTCCACTCTTGTATAAATCGCTCATGGAATCGACTATCCATCCTGATCATCCAAAATACGTGCATTATTTTTTCACGACGCGAAATGCTGCTTCAAGGAATGAAGTGTATTTGAATCGAAACAGCGAATACTTTAGAATCAGGAAATTTTCATCAAGATCATATTTCACACTAGATACAAATGGGAGAACAAGTTGAGGATAAATGTACGTGAATCTTCCGCTATCAACGGAATTACTTAAAGTTTAATATCTACCCTCGTGCACGCATTTATTAAACGTCGCGTGCATTTATATTTTGCTTGAGAACTTGGTTTCCACTGTGTAGCGCAGTGAGTCCATTAGAGAGGCTAGTGTTTCCGATTAACGTTGCAGCGCGAAACAACAAAACGAGTATTAGGCGCGAACAGCTTCGTAAATTACCAACGAAGATACGTCCGTATGTTGTATTAATAGAGAATGTGGATTTCTTGCAGTTCCTTGGATCGTGGTACATAGTGCAGTACTATGCAAGCTCGGAAGAAGCACTCGCGTACAGATGCATGCGAGCCGAATTATCGATATCGTCAGAAAGTACCGAGGTTACCATGAATTTCACTTACAGTTTCACCGATGATCCGATTAATGAACAACTTGTTGGCAACATCACCTGGAAAATTCCTTCCCCGGAGATACCTGCTCATTGGATACACGCTGAGTACCCGTGTAAGTATTGAGAACTGGTGTGAATTTTGCTTTTGCTTTGATTATGATACATTAATGCCTGAACAGATTCAGATTCTAGTGGTAAGTTTGTGGAAAACGGATTGTACGATAAATTGGTGAAAATCGACGATTGCAGAAGAAACAATCAATTTTAATTAAAAGGAAATATTATATTTATATTAGAAATATTTCAACTGACTGTTTTAAGAGTTTGATATCGCCCTGACATAGAAAGCGACGTTGATAACCCTTAATAACTGAGTTTTAATTATCTTTTTATACGTGGGTTTACTTTCTAAAGAAAAAATGATAGTGTTATCTTTCACAGAACAAAAAAAAAAAAAAAAAA
>CAJDYZ010011595.1:27273-39363 GCA_903986555.1 Heterotrigona itama
GCCATCTGATAAACGCCTCGAATCTTCAAGGACGACATTTTTCTTGACCGCAAAAAAAAATGAACGTCCTATCGATTCGAAAAATCCATTCTCACTCTCTTTCTCACACACATTCTCTCTCTCTCTCTTTCTCTTTCTATGGAAAGTCATCGTGCGAAGAATCGCGTTCGATCATCAAAAAAATGCTCGAAAAAAGGGAGGCTCGACTCGACAGTGATCGCGGGCACGATTTTTTTTTTACAAAAATTTTCGTTATCTTAAGCAACTAACCCTAATTGTTCACCGGTGAGAGACACGAGGCTCGTTGGTTCGTTAAATCACAATTATATAAAAAATCAAGCGTCCTTCGTTTGTTAAACGTTTCAAGCTCCGCGGTCCCTTGAGCAGTCGAGGTTTTGGCGCTTTCTCAAGTCACTTTTCGTTTCTCTCGATTCCTCCGCAGCACCGTCCCTGCAGATGCGTTTACACTTGGCATCCGAATTTTCTTCTCTTCGTTCTCTCGCATCGTCGTTTCTTCCAACGTCGTCAGTTCCATTCCCCCCCCCTTCCCCGCCCCCCGGTTATCCATTCGTCTCACGTCCAAACGTTCCCGCAAGATCACCGATCGTGGAGACGATCTGTCCACGATCCGAGGAGACAAGACTCCGCGAGTGTGCAAAGTACAACCGAAGTCTCAACATGTTGCTGGTTATTAAACGCTAAGTGTGTCCTTACGTAAGTAACATTTAACCGCGCACAACGTTTTGCTTAAGTAGCTTACGAAGCGATTTATATCGTTAGACGTAATCGAACGATCCGCGACGACGGTTTCCCCAGCCGATCATTTTTTTTCACACCCGACGAATAAAGGAGAGACAGACTCGACCCCGTCGTTGCGTTCGTTGACTCGAGCGAGTATCCTAGTTCTGTGCGTCCGCGTCCCACGACTCGCGGACGCGACAATCGGAAAATCAAAATCGTTTCACGACGCGAAATCAAAACGTGTATCCAGTTCGAGCTTCGGTCCCCTGAAACGTTTGCGTTTGCGAAAGCTCGACGAAGCTTCGATAAGTGGCGAGAGACTTCGCGAGACAGAGGATCGTCGAACGGTCTTCGAGAACCCTCCGCGCGTGCGCGTCGATCGTTTGACAACGAAAAAGAAAAAGAAAAAAAGAAAGAAAAAGGACACGATCGAACGATCGCTAGTGGCAGAAAAGTAGCCTAGCAAAGTTAGTCCAGAAGACAGAGTAGACGTCCTCGTACAACTATATATAAATATATATGTATGTATATATGTATGTATGTTATATTTCATCGTCGATCCATTTTCGTCGCGATCATTCTCTCTCTCACGACCGACTTCACTTGACATTCTCACGCCGATCTCTTAGCATTCCCCGTCAGGATCTTGAATTCTCGCAGCGGCGACAGCGGTGGCGAAACGTAGCCGCCTCCTCCTGACAACGGAGAACGCCGACAACGGTAGCTTTCGACGGTGATGCGAGGATGAGATCGAAACGCGATTGAAATCCCATCTCGCGACGGGTCTCCCTCAGAGGACCGGTTCCTCGTCCGTCTCGTCGTTGTCCTCGTCGGGCTCCTGCGGATGACACTGCGTCGCGGCCGCCGAGGCGGAATTCGTTTTCACTCTTCGCTGCCTCTTCTGCTGACTGTTGACACCCGTGGTGCTGCTGATGGAGCCGTTGTTGGCTGCCGCGCTGCCGCTGCTCGAACTGCAACTGGACCCGCTGGACAAGCTGTTCGCTATGCTGGACGAACTGTTTCCCACGGGCGACGCGAGATCCAGATCGACTTGCTGCCCGTAAGCGTCGATCAACGGCCGCAACGCGGTCCTCAACGACCAGTACAGTCGAGGATAAGCGCGCTCCTGCTGAAGGATCAGCTCTTTGCTTTGCTTCTGCCTCTGTAACAAAACCGGAGAGCTGTGACTCTATCGAAGAGTGGATGCTGGATTGCAATCGGACCGGGTCAAGAGCAGTCAGCCCATCGCAGACGCGCGGGGGGAAGTGCGTGAGAATTATCGATTGCGTCTAATTAAAAGCGAGAAGGGGCGAGCGAGTGGAGTAGGGAGAGGGCGGGGACGCACAGCGGGAAGCAATTAATGATATAAATAAACGCTAGAATGAGGAGAAGCTCACCTCGGGTAGGTCACTTGACCTGGTTTCCCACGAAACCAACAGCTTCTTGCTCTCGGCAAACTGTCTCAAAGCCTTCTCCCGGACATACACGAACGGCCGCACGACCCTGAGATCTTGGCGACGTATGTAATAGTGGGCCTTCATGGTCTTCAGCTTGCCACCGTGAAACACCGAGACGAGGAAACCTTCGGTCAGGTCGTCCAAGTGCTGGCCAACCGCCAACACGTTGTAATTGTGCCGCTTGGCGATCGCGTACAACTGTGCCCTAGTCGCACGATTGCAGAAGCTGCACGCTCCGCTCGCGTCCAACGTATCTTCCTCCGCGGGATGCGGACTCTCCGTGTTGCCCGTCGTTTTCGACAACTCGCTGCTGCTGAGCTCCTCGTAGAAATAAGGAACGTCCAGGGCCTTCATGTAGCTCATCAGTTCCAGCGGGTCGGATCTGTTCGCCGCATTGTCCACCGTAGCCGCGCCGATCTCGAAGTCGACGCCCTTCGATCTCACGTAGAATCGATACTGGTGCAACGAGTGCAGCAACGACAGGGAACTCTTGCCGTTGGTCGACAAGCAGATCAGCACTCTGTCGTTGTCTCGAATCATGTCGAACTCTTGCATAGCCTCGACCGCTGACTTCCAGATGTTCTTCGGCGGGCAGTGCCATTGCGGCCGAGACACCTCTGCGGTTTTTCCGTCTTTCGAGTCGAACGTCGCATCCTGGTCGCCGTCCTCCTCCTCCTTCAAGTCGCTCGAGCACTCCTCGTCCTCGGAAAAGTCGTCGTTTTGACGGACTTGTTGCTTGCAGCTGGACTTGCCCGACAGAGTGGACATTGACGCCGTTCTCGGTTTCCGGCCGTAACTGTTGGTCGAGTTGGACTCCGCGCTGCTGCTACGCTTCAGATCCACCGAGTCCAGGGACTTGTCGCTCTCGTGGAAAGACAGATTGATACCGCTGTCCTGCGAGCTCACGGAATTCACCGCGGAGTAAATTTTCGGAAGGACCTTCCGCGCGTCGCCAATCTCCAAACCGCCGCGTTCTTGGGAATCGTCGTCGTTCAAATCGTCGTCCAGATCGTGCACCACCTCCTCGTCGTCTGTTTTCGACTGGCTGCGAACGGTGATCTGCTCGTTCTCAGGCGGCTTCATCACGTAAATCACCGTCTCGTCCGAGGAACACTCGCTGGACACCTTGCTCTCCTGCTGCGTCAGCTCACCAACCTTGCCCGAGATCTCTATCGGCCCGCTTCGCTTCGTACTCGATATTCTAGGCGACGACGAGGACTGAACGATCCTACCTCGATCCGGCGAGCCACAACCGTTCGACGACACGTCGGATGCCGACGCGTCCGGTGAGTGTCTGTGCAGCCCGTCCACGGCGTTCACCATACATCTGATCTCCGATTTCACCTCGCTGGCCATTTCTTTCGAGAATTCCATCAAGTACTCCGCGATGTCGCTCGCCGTGAACGAGTCGTGTCTCGTTTGTTTCTCCTCCACGGGCAGCTGGCCGATGGCGCTCAGATTACGCGAGTGATGTTGCGGCGTGTTCTCCGAGGTGTTGGTCTCGGACAGCGCGTCGTCCACCTTCGATATCACTTCTCGGATCTCCGACTTGATCTCCGTCGCCAACTCCTTCGTCACCTCTTTCACATAAGCTCGTAGATCGTCCTCCGATCTTTGACCGCCGTTCCGATCCGAGATCGGCGACGACCTACCACCGCCGACGAACTTCTCCGTGTAGTCGCTGACGGAGAAGTACGAGGACGGTGGCGAGGCGGCGTTGTGGTAGTTCAACGACAAGATCGAGTGATTCGGGCTACCGTTGTCCAGCTCCAGAGAGTTCAGCTCCGTCTGACTGCTGCAGCTGCAGTGATGTCGCCTGTGTCTCGCCGAGTTCCCGCCGTTGTTCCCGCTCAGCCCGAGGCTGGTCAAGGTTTGAGGGCTGAGCGGAAGCGGCGGGATCGGCGAGGACGAGGAGGACGCGACGTTCCGATTCGTTCCCGGATCGTTGCCACCGCCGCTGGCGGTGCTACCGAGGGAGTTGCACCTGGCACGGCCAGCGTTGGCAGACTCCATCAGATCTCTTTGCTCTTTAATTGGCCTGTTGCCGGCGTGCGACATGCCGCCTAGGGCCGACGGCGTGACCGCCTCGCCAACCGCGAATCTCACCGGCATCGGCGAACTCGGGCAAGTGGCTGGCGACCTTTGACCGCCCGAGTCGGTGGCGGCGTTTCGATCGACCACGGTGACAGCCGGCGACGACTGGTCCTCCTCGTTGCTGCTCGTCGGACTGGAACTCGACGTCGACTGGAACTCGGCCGCGTTCAACAACGTCCTCCTGACGGTGCTCAGTACCGGGAGGCTTCGGTGCCTCGGCGAGTTCGACGACATCAGGACGTTCCCGGTCCGCGGAATGTCGCTGTTCAGCCGGCGGATGCTGTTGGCCAATGCCAGGCTATTGACCAGGCTATCGTGCGTGGTGGTCGGCGTGTGATGGCCGTGCTTGTTCCACGATAGCATCGGGTTGAAGGGCACGTCCTGCTTCACGTTCTGCGAGTTGCCGAGTAGAAGATCTTGCGCCTCGCTCGGCAGCATGAACCACCGCAACGGTTCCAACTGTTCCGGCACGAAGTTGTAGCTACGATCGATCTGCAGCGGATACCTCTGCGCCATTTTTCGTGCCCGGTTGAAAATGTTGCGCGCTGTCTGCAGGCAGTCGCCGTAGTTCTGCGGAAGTACGCCAGTGCCGGATGCCCGTCTCTCGGAAGCGTTCATCTTCCCGTCCGTGTATCTGATCGAGCTGAGCCACTTTCGCTCCTTGAACACGCTGTTCGTGTGGTGCCGCCATTCGCCCGTGTCCGGGTTCAGCACGTACTGCGGCAACAGTTTCCAGCCTTCGGTCGCTACCATTTTCAATGCCTCCAGCACAAACGCCACCTCTGCCTCCGACATGAAGTAAGGGAACGAGAGCTTCGCGAAACCCGGCCTCAGACCTTCTGCGTTCTTCTCCTCGTTCTCGCTGTTCCGTTCCCTAGAAACGACAAGTTAAGCGTTAGTTAGATCCGCGACGTGTATTATCGTTCAACGGTACGATTCCTTCGCGCAGCATCGCGCGACCGGAATCGACACGGTCGAAGTTTTCTCCACTTCCGTACCCCTCTGTGAGCGCCCTCTGGTACTCCCTGGCGAGTTCCTGGTCGATTCCCATCAGGTCGTGAGCGTAACGTCCGGCACACGCGCAACCGCCACGCGCCTGTATACCGAACACGTCGTTCAACACGGCGCACACGAAGTTGTGGTGGAGGAACGTGCCGCGCGGGTGACGCACCATGAACGAAAAGATCGGCAGCCTCTTGACATTCTGCGAGCCACTGCCGAGCAGTATCAGTTCCGGAATCGTGCGTACGTGCGCCAACACTTGCCTACAGGAACAGGAAGCATCGATCGTGTGTTTTACAAATACGATCGACTCGGGCCGTTCGATCATGCCCCGATCTTTGAAAACTCTATTCTCTACTCTACTCGTCGTCGAGCTTCGTTCGAAATCGATCAGGGCCGTTTTCTCTCTCGCGTGATCGTTCGAGGACACACGCGTGTGCGCGAAGTTGACACTTAAAAATTGATGCGCAAACTTTGCACGTTTCATCTACGACCACGAGCTGCCGTCACTTGTACGTAACACACGCGCGTATATTGAAAAACCAAATTTTCTGTTAACTGTTTACTTGACCGAGGTTGTTATCGCGAGCGTTAGAAGTGTCGAAAATTTATTGTTTAACACTTTGACATACAACGCGTTTCCTAAGCTAAAATCGACAATAACGTCTCTAAGACGTTCGCAAGATACGTGTACAAGGATATAAAAGAATATTTTTCTACATGCTTGATATGGCCCTTCTATCTTACATCCTTACCCACTTCATTTAATTTAATTTAATTAATTTCATTTAATTCGTATGTCAAGAGGTTAACTGTCTCTAATTGTTGATACGATAAGAATTAATATACGGGTTCCGAGATTAATGACACCTTATTTTTACGAAGTAAGTTTTTACAATAAAAAATATTGCCGAAAAGCAATATAAGAAGGTTAATTTCTCTACGTGTCGCACCAATTTTTCCACGTAATCGTTGGTTGATCATCGTACGTGAGCCTACCAACGTTCCAGAATCGGCTGCCATTGACTGAGAAAGAAATAGCCAGGCTATTTCTGTCCGCCATTCGCAATGAAAGAAAGAAGTAGTTCCTCATTGCCGAATCGATTTTCGTCGAATCGTAGCGGCTGAAGGCCCGGCTGGTTTCCCCTCCCGAAATCAACTCGGTCTATAAATATTCCCGCGATATCAACGATATTTCCCCTTGGCGAGCACGTATCACAAAATTCGTGTTCGAAACAAACAAACCTGCTGCAAATGTGGATCGAAAACGGCAACCAAGATCGTACGACGATGAGTTGCTTTCGAACGATCGGCGGGAGATCGATCCTGATCGATTTCGATTCGAAGAGAAGGCAAATTCGCCAAGATCCTTTTCTTTCTCGGACAAGATCTCGAGAACGAAAGAAGAAAAGGAAAAAAAAAAAAAAGGGACGTACCTGGAAATCTTATCTTGACGAGCGACGATCGCTCGCGGCGTGACGTTCTCTTTCAATTGCACCGCCAGTCCGCATCTGATGGTCTCGACGACACCTGCGGTGCCGCTCTCCTCGCGCAGCTCCGAGTCCCGGTGATAGTGATGCGAGTCCCGCATGTCCTCCGTGGGAATTTTATCTTTCAGCAGGGACCGTTTGGTCACGAGCACGCCGGGCGACTGAACTCCACCGATGAACTTGTGCCCGGCAAAAATAATCGCGTCTTTGTACACGGTCGTCTCCCCGACGCCGGGCAGATGTGGATTCATATCGATCTGCACGTACGGCGCTGAAAAGTAAACGTGAAACTGTAGGATAGCTCTGTTCTTGCATTCTTCGAAAATCTGACAAAAAAAGATCGTCGTGTCTCTATGATAGCGAGGTAACCGCTGGATTAATCTAGTCTTTCACTCGAGTTGCATCTTACTTCTCAAAAATTGATCTTTAAATACTAGAAATACTCAAGGGAGAGTTTCTTTCTTTTAGACACTGGTCGATGCTCTTCAACCTGGAAACTTAACTTTCAATATCTGCTACAATCTTTGTCGGTTCGTTTCTCGATCAAATAAATAGTGACAGTGCCGTTTCAAGCACACGACAAAAGACAAGAAAGAAAACGATTGAGACGATCAAACATTTTACGCGCGATGATATATTTTCGTCGCGTGTATATCGGCTTCCACGGGCGTGAATCGTTACCTGCTGTGGTGTAATCCCAGACGCTAAGTGCCCCATACTGATGCAGTAGAAGGGTCGTGGCGACGTCATCTGCCAAAACCCCGGTTATGCAACTGGCAGCGCTGAAGCAACCGATCATTTGCGTAACACCCTCGCCCCGTACTTTGATCAGGCATCGCTCGAGATCGTTTAGGTCCAAGAAACCTTCCCGGGTCTCCGACACTCGTACTATCTGCGCCGATCGTTAGGAATATCCCGAGATTATTCTCCCCTTTTCTCACTTCCACTTTCCTCCTACGTTCTACTTTTAGAGTTCTACTTTCCCGCGGTACGTTTTTATCGATCGTACGAATAGGCCAGGCCTTTCTTAAACCAGCTGTTAAAGTTTCACAGTCAATCTCCGCTGTTGAATATTCCATGTGTTTCTGACTTGTTGAACATGTTCCATCGATTTTGACACGATGGTGTCAAACGGACGACATGCGACGCGAGAGACAATTCTTTCTCATTTAGCGAGAAGTCGTTTCGCAGCGTTCGGATTGAATGGCAACTTCCCGGAGTTGGAACAAGTTGGAACTTCAAAGAAAAGTACCGAAAATGACTTCCTCCCGGAAGAGCGTGAGACGCGTGCTCGTGTTCCGCGAAGTGTCAAAGGCTATTCAAAGTTTCTCGAGGAGGAACGATCCAAAGGGTTCCTTTAATTCTAGCGCACAAAGGCGCACCAGAACTTTTGTACGACATTCTTCTTGACTCGAATACCAGGTCCATTCCGTGGACCTAGCTTTTCCGTGGCATTTCCAGCTAGCAGAGAAAGTCGGTAAATTATTCGGAATCACCTCGTTAAAACGTTAATCGTAACTCATTCTCAGTGATATAAACAGAAATATCCTTCGAAAACAGGATAGAATAATTCTTGAATAACGACTCGAAAATATCTTCAATGGAACATTCGAATGCCAAGAACACATCGTCGTTGAACACATCGAACACATCGAGATTCTCCGTTGCTCGTCAGGGTTTTAAATTAATTAATTCGAAACTGCTTTAACGGATTAAAGTTTGAAAGCAATCTCTATTTCCGAACGAATCTATATTCTTTGATAATTTGTTGAACGTTCACTTAATCCTCAAGTGAAATGTCTTTTAATTCAACAGTTGGAATTTATATCAATATTAATATTCATTATAATTCATATGAGAAATTGTAGCAAGTTTAACAGTTGGTATTTATAGCTAATGTCAATATAGAAATTATTTCAACTTGCGAATTGATATTCGTCAAACGAAGATTAATTTTTTCTTACAAGATTAGAAATGAGATAATACATGATAATAATTTTCGAACAGTACACGATTAAATTTAGATGGAACCATAATAGTCTACTAAAGAATTAAAAATGGTCTACATTTAAATTAATACAGGAATTTAATGTAAGTGCACCTTTCAAATATCTCCAAGATTCATAAATAATCTTGAGGAATTCGATGCTGCATATTTCTAACATAATCAACAAAATTATTAAACACTTTGATCTCGATCTTCAAAAATATGACACTATTATTTCTCAACAAAATGTGATATTATTTCTTTTATTTCACTTACATTCTGTGTTATTTTACTGTATCGTTGTTTCTTTTTTTTTTTAACAAGTTTCGCCCAGTTAAACGAACAAGTGAATAAATTCGAGGAACAACGTTAATTCACTCGAGAGAACGCGAGTGATTCTCCTTACCCTGACTCCATATTCCCGCCAAGGTCGCAGGTTCGCGTGATGCTCGAACGGTCCCACGAAGACCACCGTAGACTTGGAGAGATCGAGATGTCGCAGAAGCGTACAAAGGGCAGCCGCGGTGCCTTGACCAGTGAACAGCACAGCATCCTGCTCGCCAGCTCCGACCGCATGTCGAACGATGTCTCTGGCTTCGTGCCTGCAACGATCCTTGCCGTCAGGACACCTCGAACGACGCGTCCTCCCGCCGTCATTAACGATCGTAAATTCGCGGTTTGTTTGTCCAATCGAGAACAAACGACGCTGCCTTTCTCAAGAACACGTTTCTCGCGGTTTCGCGTCACTTTGCCTCGATGGTGAGGTCATTTCGAACAGAGGGAGAGAGAGAGAGAGAGAGAGAGAGAAACGCAAGCAAGACGAACTTTACGACCATTACAGGAAAATTTCGTTTACTCGACAACGTCCATTTACGGCAAACGAAGTTCTGGTCAGCGAACAATCGAACGAATTTCAGCAGATTGAATCGTGAACGCGTGGATTGTTGTGTATGAATTGAATGAAATGCATCGGACAGCGAGGAGAATCTGCGAGCTGAATCTCGATTGTTATATAAACGTCGGTTATATGAACTGCTTGTTCCACGATGGATTTAGATAGAGTCTGTACATCGCATCGATCCTTTTATTGTTCGTTAGCCAGTTTATTCCTCTCTGTTCGCGAAGTTCTCTCTCTCTCTCTCTTTCTCTGTATCTCGTTTCGAGAAAGCGCATTTCCTTTTAGAAATATCCATCAGTTCATCCGGTAGACTTCGTTAGTAAAATTTCTGAATTCTTAACTGTCTAAATTTTCCCACTGTTGAACCGGCGAACGAGCTTTCGCTCGAAGAATTCAAATTACTTGCATCATACGGAGAGGATGCACGTAGAAGAGAAAGCAGTACCGTAAAAAGTCGCAAGTTTGTAAGATTACTACGAAAGATTACGGAAATGGAGAACAATTCTTGGCCAGGTCTTGGCACGGTCAAAGTCGCAACTTTCGCCACAGTTTTCCCAAATTCGAAAGCATCGCCGCTCGTAGCGTACTTTCTCTCTGACCTCTCACCCGCGCGTCTCTAGTTCGACGCGAGAAACCGTGCAAAAGGGGAATTCGCGCGAAACGAGAAAAGAGGCGCGTTATTGTGGTTGCTGGCGGTGGTGGTGCAGTCGGCCGGCCGGTAAGCGGTCGGGGCTCGACTCGGTGGATATTGATCTGGGACGCCAGGGAACGGGACGCCGAGCGGAACCCACCCCTACACACGTTCGACCGCGTAAGATTTAGGGATAAACGGGGTCGCCTCCGCGCGGGACGAAGCCGCGCTTCGATCGAAAACTGTGTATGTATGGCGAGCACACGATCAAACTAGTCCACCGAGATGTGTGCCGAGATGTAAAACGGAACGCGTGTCGCGAGCGGAACGCGCGGAATCGAGGCGAAATAGAAAGGCTGGCCGGTCGAGCGGCGCAGAAAACGAGTCTCGTTTACCGCGGAAACGGTACGTCAACCGGAATCGTTGCACGTTGCACGCGCCGCGGTATGCTAATCTCGCATAGGAAATCGCCGATTACGAATTCACGGCGTGCACCGCGCGCTCGGCTACTTTCTAACGATGCGATTCGCGACTACGTACGTACATACATACAATGCTACGGAACGCGAACGAACTTGAGACGATGAGTTGTGCATCGTGTCAAGCTATCGCGTCAACCGGGTAGCTACGATTTCTCGAGGTACGATAGGCTGTTCCAGTGACTGGAATTGGTTCTGGGAAGTTCGGCAGCTAGTGGGCGCGGAGATGTGTCGCACTCCGACCGACCGTGCGTAAATGCGTGCGTCGCGTGTGTTTCTTTCCTCGCCGCGACCTCGATCATTATCGCGATCGTTTGGTGGCTCAAGTCTCACGCTAGAGAGAAAGAGAGAGAGAGAGAGAGAGAAAGAGGGGATGTCTCTCGATCGACTCACCTGAACAGAGAAGACTGGAGGCTGCAGATGGACGTGGACGCTCGGGTGTCGCCCAAATATGGCAGCACATCCTTCGCGACATACTCCTCGAGAAATTGCAGCGACCTTCCGGAGGCGGTGTAGTCGCAGTAGACCACTGTAACAATAAAATACCACGGTTATTCAAACGTTTCGAGCGAACGCGTGCAAGAGAGAAAGAAAAGAGAGGAGAGAGAGAGAGAGAGAGAAAGATGCGACGCATCCTCCTTGGCGAGTCTCGCGTACGGGAAATCGATCGTCGTCCGTGATAACGCGCCCGCGTGTTTTATTCAGCGCGCGTTGCCAAGTATTTATGAAAATTTCATACGATATGGCCATCGAACGCGAGCTTGCACGCGACCGGGTCAACGATTTCTCGTTCTCTACGAGGGCCTACACGATTTTCCTCCTTTCCTTGTTGAACCGGGCGGTCTGCCGTCCCAGTTTGCCCCCAAACGAGTTGCTTTCTTTCAACCGTACCGAAATATCCCGGCACGCGATTCGAACAGCCGCTCTAACTACGCGCTATTATTCGCGCTTCGCGAAAGCACCCGACAAGCGAACGACAGTGGATCGCTTGTTCGAGATCATATCGGGTGTGGTACTTTTGTTTGACGCCTCCGACGAAAGTTCGAAAAACGTGAAAAACGACTGAGCCAAGGTGTTCTATCAGTGGTAACCAAACTCGCGAGGAGCTTGAATTCTCGCGGAGTTCCACGAGACAAAAGAGAGAAAGAAAGAGAGAGAGAGAAAAGCGGAAAAAGTAGGTCGCGGTGTCAAGGCGATCGTAAGGTCGCCGAGACGTCCGTCGAAAAATCCGATTCAAGCGGCAAGAGCGTTTGGACTCCAGTTTCTGGAATAGAAAGAAGTCGAGGGTCGTGGTATTTTTTTTTTTTTTTT
>CAJDYZ010011595.1:153127-169795 GCA_903986555.1 Heterotrigona itama
CGTGTTGTCGATCAATTCTATATTATCAAATGAATTGAACTTCTCGAGGTTATTAAATCACACAAGCTATTTAGTTCCAGAAATTGAAGAAGAAATGACACAAACCAGAGTAAAAATTCATATCTTTCTTTGTATTCTAATCTGTTAACGGTGGCTGAATTACTCTATATAAATATAAATATGACATATAATATTATATACATATATAATATTATATACATATATATACATATACATATTATATACATATATATACATATACATATTATAATATTTTAATATTGTAATATATATCGTGTATAATATAGTATATAATATATTATATTATTTTAGATAATTATATAATATGTATAAAATATGTATATAATAATTAATATATATAAAAATATATATAAAAATATAATTAAATATATATAAAATATTATATAATAACATTAAATACTATATAAAATATTATTATATAATTGTATAAAATATTATATAATTATATAATATATATAAATATTATATATAATATATTATATTTTAGATTATATATTATTATTATGTTATATACAAATATATATTATGTTATATACAATATATATTATGTTATATACAAATATATATTATATTATGCAAATATATATTATGTTATATATTTGCATTATATATACAAATATATATTATGTTATATACAAATATATATTAAAGGTTTCAAGTATTAAAAAGTAAGTGAATACAAAGAAAACAGCATCAACTTGACTAAACATTTTATTCAAATTACGCGTAACTCCGAAAGAAAATTATGCCATGAATAATTCAATTTCTTCGGAACTTTTTCCATTACCGCACCATCGTTATAGTGCAAACATAAAAGACACGTTGTTTAAACGATCTCGCGCGCTGGATGGTTAATAGCCTTTTAGACAAGGAATACGCGATACGTTTGTGTGTAGTTCTTAGGCGGATAGCCGCGCACGCAGTTTAAATTCAAACCGTTCAATGGTCAATAAAAGTTTATTCCTACGCGCGTGGCAATGAAAATTTATCGCATGGCTGTGATATCATGCGAAACGAAACGCAGGTGCGCTGGATCATTGCCGCGAATTCGCTTGCGGTTTCCATTAAAAAAAAAAAAAAAAAAAAAAAGAGAAAGAGAAAAAAAAAAGACGTAGAAACGCCGAACGATCCCTTTCACGCCGGGCACACCGATCTTCGCCGGTTTGAGTCTCGCAAAAAAGCGAAATATATTTCCAACAATTGTTACGTAACTGTTCGATCTTCACTGTGTGTCAATTCGTTCGGACCGCACTGTTTGTCGAAACGCTCGAGCACGATTTCGTATCTTGGCAGAGGAAGAAACGAGAAAGATAAGAGGGAAATTTTCGTATAGTTCGGAGGTTTACGACCGTTCATCATCCTCGTTTCGCTCGTAGTCGAATACGTAATTTTCTGAATTATTCTCCGCTTTCGTGCTTTGTAAACTCTGTTTATTTGCTCGGTCTAGCGTCGCGAAGAGAATGAAATTAATACGAAGGATATATTTTATTTCGTTTGTCTTTCTGGTTATTTTGGAAGGTGAGTGATCTTTCGTGATGATCAACTATTTTTTTCAAAAATAGTACTTGCGTTCGACGATAATGGGATTATGATAAACATAGTAAATTCTCCCCGAGAGAAAACCTGTCTGCAAAGTTCAGAGGATTTTCTCTGCCAAAAGTTCAAACTTCCGTACAATGTACGAAAATCTTTCGTAGAAAACTGACAGCGATTGCAAGTTCCACGTCGCCGCAAATAATGTAATTTCACAACGCGAAGTTGTTCTTCGAAAAGCCGCGAACGGAAATTACGCTTTGCAAGTACACTGTTATCGTGTCCTAAGAAAAAAATGACCACCGATAAGAACACACGTGTTCGAAAGACGAAACGATCGCTCCCTCGAGTCGCATTAACTCCACACAATCGAGGAATGTCGCCTCCGTGAGTGCAGAAGCACCTAAAATCACGAGCGCGTTTCAAAACTTGCGTAAAACAACGTGTACACAAGTTTCGTAGACAGAAATCAGAAATAAAATTCTTATCGTAACGATAAAGTAAATGATACACCTCGCGGTACTATAGTTGTTACGAAGGTAACAGTTATTTAAAATTTTATATATATATATATATATATATATAAAACACACGCACACCTTAAAATTGAAAAATTTACAAAGCTACGAGAAAACGAAATTTAATTTAAACTAATTGAATTCAAACTAATTGCAAGTTATCTACAGGTAGATATGATTTATATACAGGGTGGGCTAAAAATCACTTCCTACTAAAATAAATCTTTTACTATACACTTAAAATTTATTATACATTATACATTCTTTTGACTGCAGTAATTTAAGTTCATGCTCAAACTTAAATTTAATTTAAATTTAATAATATTAGTTTTTATATTATTTATAGTTTTTATATTTGATTGAGAAGAAAATAGATAGGGAAAGAAACTTCTGGCTCACGTTTCCAGCGGAAATTTTCTTGAAATATAATTACAGTAAATGCGATTAATATTAATAGCAGAGTGTGAAAATTTATTTCAGTAGTATCTCGACACTTTCGTCCCTATTGGGAAATGAATTTTTCTGCAAGAGACCATAAATAAAAACTGTGGCTCGTTACGTCGATTGCGAGGAAGCTTTACGAGAAAGGTTTTTACATGCAATTGCATTCGATTAAATCGAAAATCAATTCTCCCGTATCGTTGTCGTTTTATCTGCAAGTCACGTACCAATGCTTTACGATGCTTCCAATCGATTCCTTGCAATTTAATTACCAATAAAACTAGAAGATTAACGATTTCGAACAACAAATTAAACGATAGTTTAATTGCAGCCGCCTTCCAAATGAATCTGTCTATACCCCATTGAGAATATTTAATTTCATAAATAATTAAATAATTAAATGATTGAAATCGCGTTTAAGAAATTTAATTCAAACTGAATAACTGTGATATATATTTATAGTTACAATGTGAAGTATATCCTAGTTCAAAATTGAACGTCAAGTATTCGTTCTTGAAATATTTGATGAATCAATCTAGTATATTGTTAAAAGTAATCATTATCAGAATGACGATTAAAAAGGTTTGGTAAAATGTTCAATTCCTTCGTGTACTCGTGGCTAATAAAATTACAATAAATATTTAGAAAATGTGGAAAACTAGATTGAGGTAATTGCAGATCAAGTGCGTTAGTACTTAAATTGTTCAATCTTATCGGGTTTGTACGCGATTATCGCGGCCTGATCTTTTAATTTCTTCTTTGTTTAAACATGAGTCGTGTGTTATTCATGCTGCATTTGAACAAAACGGAACGATATTGATGTTCAAACAGATCTAGAATACTCTCGAGAATGTATCGACTAAGCGTACGAAAAACAGAAATTAACGACGTTATTAAACATTATTCTAGTTGCGACGAAATCTGTCGAAAATTTCTTTGCAAACTTATTATACTAACGCGAGTGAAAGACATTAGAAGTTCGAGACAACTTATAAAACGAGACTGGGATTTTGCAAAAGTTTTTAAAGATTATCACTTAGGAAGTCGGCGTTTCGTAATTATATCGATAATGACGCAATAAGCATAATCTAGGAATATCATTTCTTACGTTTTATGTTTGAAGAGAAAAGATAAGATGATATAAAGTTACCGACACGAAGCGGGCATATAACACACGTTACGAGATTTACATTCGATTAGTACGCAATTATCATCATTAAGCATCGAAATTTATTAATTCTTTTTTATGGTTCCTAACGATCGTTATCAGTGATAAGTAGATTATCGATAACGAGCAGTTATTTTCGCCTCAATAACGCCCACGTGCTGATAAATAATACATTCGACGCGTACGACTTTGATTTTTTAAAAAAACAACAAAACCGTTCCATTAGGAATTATCGAGAATCTCATACCAGTGAAAGAATTTTAAACCGTACTTGATCAACTTTAATAACCACATATCAATGAAAACAATTGAAAACTATTGAACACTGGAAACATTGGAAATATTGAAATCGTGCAATTTTTAAATCATAATGATTACGGGAATTTTAATTAGCATCATGGAATATAGATACGAACTTGGTTACAAAAGACCTCAGAAACGAAATCGAAAGTTTTCTGATTCAAACGTATTTTCATCACTCGATGCGATGAATTGAACATCGAACTAGAAATTTGTCGCAAAGAAAAAGCGAGCTTAAAAATTTTTCATTACGTAGTGACATTCGAATATTAATCTACGTACGAAGAATCGTAAGATTCCCGAAAAAAAG
This sequence comes from Heterotrigona itama, assembly GCA_903986555.1. Taxonomy (NCBI): domain Eukaryota; kingdom Metazoa; phylum Arthropoda; class Insecta; order Hymenoptera; family Apidae; genus Heterotrigona; species Heterotrigona itama. Next base: position 157,440 of record CAJDYZ010011595.1, read on the forward strand.
AAATTCACGACACGTGGAAGATAGGAATTCTTATCTCTAATTTTGGTGATAAAAAAAAAAAAAAGTAAAAAAAATAAAAAATAAAGATAGAATCACGAGAATATTTCCTTCCGACCTGAGAACATTTGTCTTCCAAGCTTATTTGCAGTTATCGCGCGAATATGCATGTTGGCGCAGAATTATGTGTCAAACGTCAAGCGAATTTCGAGCGCAATTTTTAAATATATTTATTGTAAAACACGATTAAGATATCAGGCCGACCTAGTATGCAAATCCGAGTCACTACCCCGCAAGTCTTGTAAGAGCGCTGTGTCGTGTTCTTGTTATCGTTAAACACGTGACAATTCCTCGCAATAACAAATTAAATTGGCCGATTGGCGTTTTCGACTATAAAAAAATTCGTCGAATATTAATACGTTTCGAGACGTTGGCACATCGTTTAATGACTTTTCAAAGAAATTCGAACGATCCTCCTTAGCTTAGATTATATTCGCGGATAAGTATAATCAAATATAATCAATTGATGTGCCTTTATTATTGTAATTAGAACTTATCTATCGGAACGAACCGGGTTGAAATGAAATTAACGTTGCGTCCATTGATCAGAGTTGGTAAATTCTAGGTAAAAACAAGAATACGAAAGCAGATTCAGATACATTATCTAAAGTTATGTTAGTTATGGAAATCATTTGGACGAGACAACTATTAGTGTTCAGATTAAAAATTTTAATACAACTATCCAGCATTCAATTACGTAACGTAACGTAACGTAACGTACGTTTAAATAAATTGAAATATTTCACTGAAGCAAAAAGAAAGAAAGAAAAGTTAGAACTTGTTTTAACATTCCTTTTTTTTTTTTTATAAAAGAACGAAATTTAAATTTAAAATGTAAAATAAAAGATATAAATGTTTTAACTTGTGAATTAACGAGGGAATAATAATTACGAAAATCACTCAAATCCATATGGATTTTGAGAAATATTTCTGGAGGTAACGGAGATTGCGTGATCAGTTCTCTTTTTTGTTAAATAATCTCTTTCGCATAATAATTGCAAGGAACAAGACAGACGTGTCAAAACATTCGCTTGTATTTCAGAGCTCAGTTTTTCCTATCGCAGTTAGAAACACGACCACATCCTTCCTGTTTGTCTAAAAACATTCCTGCTAACGTGATAAAAATTTCAGTCGCCTGGTTGGATACATGCGTCAGTATGTTTTCGCATTTAATCGGCTATAACTGTCGAGAAAATGTCGCCGACTTGAAAGTCTATTCAAGGGATTTGATTTAAAAGAATTTTTGGTTCATAGTGATTTAGTAATATAAACGATAATGTACGCAAATAGTAAGCGATTTTCAAAGTAGTTTGTTTCAATCTGTCATTAAGTTCAGAGACGGATTTCCCACAACCCCACTGTGCAAAATTTATTGGACACGACAAACTACAATTCGAACAACTTTTTATTCCAACAACAGCAAACGACAGCATCAATACCTTGAAATTCTGTGCAGAGGATCCTGTAATCTACTTAAACTACTTGCAAAATTCAAGTAACTCTCAAATAACTCTAATAGTTCTCTAGAATAAAATCCTATTAAAAGTAAGTTGCTTAAATCTGTAAGCTACTTGTCAGACAATTTTGCTCGATTTAAGAATTTTTCAAGTATCTTTCGAAATATTCTTTAATATCGTTGTCTTGATTAACATGCATAACGCTGGTAAACACACACAGCGATGAAAATTAAGATAATTGTGATCGACAATGAACGCGTGAATAATAAAAAGTGGCGTGCATCAAGAGAATCGGCAATTCTCATCGTCAAATGATTCTCATTCTAATCTAAAAATACATTCAGAGGCATTCGAGAGAGACGTTGTAAAAAGGACATTCGAAACACATTATAAACTACTCAATCTATGAACCAAGCATTGTGAAATCACAGTGACTCACATTGCGTAAACGCTGAAACTGAGAAAATTCACTCGTTGAAACTCCCGTTTTCGATGTAAGATTCACATCGTCCGAAATGAGATGTCGTGTCGCGTGGTTTAATTGCAATTTAATCGAATATAATATAAATGACGTTGGCCTTCGACCGGGGCTGTAGACTACCTGTACGAAATCTCTCTTCAAACGACACAACGATGCCGTTTACAAGAGCTCGATTCGACACAGGTACTTACCCAACAGGGATAATAAACGTAAGGACGCGCGATTTGCATAACGACCTTACCTAAAGTCACGGTCGTCCCGTGCTGCAAATCTTATAAATATCATGCGGGAAAAGGTCAGGCAAACGGGAGAGCGGTGCAACAATCGGTGCTGCATTGCTCGACAATGGCGCGTACAATGGGTGGTAAAGCTAGAAAGTGAATGCATTTCGTTGGTCGCAATCTGCTCGCCGAATCATTCGGCGCCTGTATAAACTGCTTACATCATAATCAGCCTCTCATTATACCCTCCCCTGTTACTCATTTCGCTTCTCCCGGCCATGCATATTCATGAGCCGACCTTTCATACAACTGGCTGCCACCCGCCAAGTGTTTCGTTCCCTCTTTCAAGGTTCGAGCAGAGCCGTTCTGTTACCAACATTGCTCGGGTTTCTTCGTTTGTGAAAATGATAAACTGTAACAGCCTTACATGGTCGATGGTTGATCGTTCGTTGCTTCGGGACTTTGATTTGCTTAGGGAAGGAAGGAATTATGATTGATTGCAGACTGATGCCAGGCTGATAACTGAAAAAAAGAGGGAAAAAGGACTAATAATTATGGGCGAAGATTGCTTACTATCGGTGTAATGACACGGCAATAAAATATAGTAATGCACAGTTGGATGCATGCAAGGATAATGAAATGTAGATACGTGATCGTGTAAGTCACACACGAAATTACAGACAGTGAGTAATGGAATTAGAATGTCACTATTACGGGGAAAGATGGAAAGACCGTAGGTGCAATTTCGAAGATTACAACGTTCCCTCTGTACGCGTGGTAAAAAGAAACACTTAACAATCCAGAGATGTGTAATTTCGATAAATAACGCGCCAACTTACAGATATCTCTATTCGTTGCGCGCGAAGTGACGAATTTTTGAATACGAAATGCAGAAGCTTCGAACATCTAAATTTCAAAATCAAGGACGTGAGTCAACAAATCGCGCTGCGATTACAATTGCAAATTGGCTCCACTGCGTCCGCAAAAATTATACACAATTGTACTTGAATTGTATTCGTGTACCTTATGAAATATTTACGTACACATTTGCATTACGCATGTAGGTTTTCGATAAATTTTTCCTTTTAAAAGGCACTTAAGGCAGCGAGGCTTAACCACGCCACCGTTTCATTTCGTATAAATAAATAAAGTAGTTTACGATCATCGCCAGATCACGATCGAACGAGAACCACGAAATCATGCTGTTGCGCCTCGAATGGAACTCGAGTAAAGTCGAATGGTAAAGTGTCGTAAAAAAAACTGTTCGTCGATGCAGGCAGCAATTAATGTCCATTTACACACAGAGTTTACTACGACTCATTTCCATTCGATTTCAATTATAAAAGGTAGCAAATATTCTTGAAGGCTGGATCCACCACTCTTTCAGAGAAGGAAAAAAATTTTCTTTACCACTTCATCTCAAAGTACGCACGCATCGTGATTTTAATCTTAAAAATTCATGTCTTTCATATCACTGTCGTCGTAAAGAATAAGTTGCATTGAGCCATTAATTACAATCTCGATGAGTTTACAAATTTATTTCGTGTATTTCATTTTACACGTATACGTATTTTACTTTTATATGGAATACGTACAAGTAATGTCGTCTTTTTCAAATTTAACAAACGTTGCCATCTTGTGACAATGATTTAACTTATTATAACATAATCTATATTCTAATTAAATGTATTGTTTATTGCAATTAAAATTATTGTTAAACTGTATTAACTCTTAAATGAAATAAAATTTTGTACAGTATCAGAAAACGATATTACTTATGAGTATCCTTAATATATATATATATATACACATAATATGGTACAAAGCTAGTAGATAAAATAAAATACGTTGTACTATATTAATGATCTATTTCAAAATACAGTCACGATGATGGTCGAGTGTTTGTTCTACTAATTATTTTTCATTAATAAATAAATAAATATATATATTATATATACAATGCTTGCTAATTATTTAACTTCGAGCGTTTTTATTGTAAGTGATTGTAAAAAAAAATAGATACGACGACACAAAATGATGAATATTCTTGAATTAATATAATTTTATATTTTATAATTTCTTTGACATTACGCGAACACGTTGTTGCATTCTGAGAAAGAGATTGAAATTAAAGTCACAATCGCCGGATGTCGAGAATTTTCAGAAACTTGCCAAACATTAATGAACAAAGGGTCGATCAATGTTCTAGCATACATTAATGACATATTTCTTCGTGTTCTCCTGACGAAGAAAACACCAAGAAACCACGCAAAGACAGAAACATTCGTAGCTTCATTATTACATTAAAATCGCGATCATGTTCTTCTTTCGTTCGCAAATATCCACCAATCTTGTAACACAAAGGAAGAAAGAGAAACGCTAGAAATTAGTGGCGCGAACATCCGAGTACGTTTCGAATATCCCCATAACGATTGATAGACTTCTTGTGCCGCATAAGTAATTAAACACACGGCAAGCGATGCTCGTAATAAATTCACATTAACGAACTCTGGATCCCGGCCCGTAGCAACCAACAGCCGCGCTCGTAAACCATGCTCTTGTACCATGATCATGCATACATACATGCACAAACTGGCGTTTTCAGGAAACCGTGGCCGCGTGAATTAGAGACAGGTCCAGGCAGTTTTTCATGGAAAATGCAACGCGTTCGAAAGAGCGTTGAGAAATGTCGCCCGGGGAAAACACGATCGTAAGATCACAGAAAATCGACAGGCCGGATAGACGAACGGGATCTGAGTGGTTGGGAACAGCGGCGAGCACCGGCTTTTGTATCTTGCAATTACAGCAAATGCAAATTACCGTCTACGCTCATGCCCGGCTCATGAACTGGTTCAACGTGTCATTATTGTTTATTAGCGCGAACGGCCGCCGTTTTTTTTTTTTTTTTTATCGCTTGCGAGATGCAACGTCGTTATTAAGAGTAACCGCGAGGCCATATAAGTACGTCCACTCGAACAATAATCCCACGCTACAGCCTGGTACGGTTTCCTTCCAGCCGATAACGAGGGGAAATCGTTCGCTCGCTGTTTAAAATGACGACCTGCGAGAACGCGACGAAATGTTTCTTCGTGCAGGACTTGAACAATTTTAATTTGAAATGAAAATTGAAGTTCTTATCATAGGGACAATTGTTACAGGTTTAGGTTGATGACTTTTGGAATTCAGGATACTGATGAGATGTTTCGTGACCCAATTTTCAACTCACTTATCGGTGAAACGTAACCATAAGATTTAAGTTTTTCGTAGATTTTTGCTTGGTCTACTTTCACGATCACTTTCTCAAAGTGACTCTTCTAATAGATTCTCGAGGCGAATTAACCTCGGAGAATTAACTTTAAATTACGTATACTACTTTCCATGTCAGTCGGTTCGATTATGTTGCTTATTTCATTTTCTATCCAGAAAATTTAAAAAAAAAAAGACCGATAATATTCAATACGCAATATACAACGTGTCATATTATTCAATAACCACTTGTTTCGTCGCGAACTTGCCAAGAAAAGAAAAACAATTGAATGATTCGATTAGAAGATTTTTAAAATGAGCACAAATTACCGATCAATCTCATTTTTCCATATACGTACATATTATTTCAACAATAATTTTTATTTGAGCCACGTAAAAGCCAAACTCGTTGATTTCATCGAGATTAATCGCGAGATTAACCTAGATCCTGTCATATTTAACTTTATTTTACAATTTCTCAACATCCTTTCGACCAGATGATCGTCATTCGGAAATCAAGTTAATCATAATCGAAAATTTAATTAGAAAAAACTATTTAACACTAGAACAACCAATTATCTATTTATTTTATAGATAATATAACATAATTATATACATATTATATATATTTATTTTAATTATTATCACATCAATTACACGTATTAAAGACCTATTCTTAAAACATCTATTCTACCATTGAAATTGAAAATACTCGAAGGGAATCGAATCGAACGATCAAATTTCACGTGTTAAATGCATATCACTTCGTTTGTAAAGCGTCAGTTAACAGTTCGCAGGGATATTTACGAATTCGCTGGGTAGGTACATAACTCTTGCGAGCGTGTTTCAAGAATGAATTTCACCGATGTCTCACGCCGGCACCGGCAACACGTCCCGGAGTTTCCCCGCGGCGGAGTGGGTGATAGAAACGGCGCTCCTGCAATCGGATCGAAAGAAACGCGAGACCGAAAGTCAACAACAGCTTGTAATCGCGCGAATTAACGCGCGTGAGTGCCGGCTGAATGCGACACGCGAGTGTCTATTCTTAAGAACTCCCCATTGATATGCAAACTCAGCCACGGCGTGGCGCGCGCTAGATAAGCCTTATCAGCGTGGCCTATCTACACGCGTAGGAGCTGCTGATTCGTGTGTTCGTGGCGATTCGAACAACTTCGTAAAGCGTAGCCCGATCACATTAATTAAACATCCAGTTAATTAACCGGTCTCCGCACAGAGGCGACCGTGCTGCCACCTATGTCGAAGATCCGCGCGAAGCTTTTCGTACGTGTTGTGTTGCAAAAAAAGTTCGAGTATATAACACAGTTTCACGTACGAATGTTTGATAACAGATATGCTTTCATGTTTCCAGTACGGAGAAACGGAAAAGAAATTGTTTTCATACGTGACAAAAGTATAATTAATACTAATTAAATTCTCTGATAATAAATATTTCATGTGAATCTTATTCTTTCCAACGTGTCTAAATCGAAGGGGAGAATTTTGGAGGAAGATCGTGTTTGAGTATGTTATAAAATACAATACACGTTAATTATATTTGAATGTTTGGCAAATACATGTTCTACGTTACACGGCTTGTGATAGCCATATCCAAGATAGCCAAGTTATTATAGGAACAAAGATATCAGTTATAAAGAAGTATGTATATAAACAAAGGTTTCAGAAAAAAATATGCTATCTTCAGCTTTCCATGACAAGCTGATTCTGCGCAGTATATGTGAAAGTGATGACACCTGTCGGCACTTGTTTTCGCTCTCTTACACTATATTAATTTTGAAATAAAATTCCATATATATATATATTTCTGTAGCATTCAAGATAGACGTATAGACTGACATTTTTATGTTTTATCGGAATACTCATTTTCTTTTTATAATTATAAAAAGATAGACTTGCATTTAAGAAAGTCGCGAATATTTTTGCTGTCTTATTAGATAAACAGTTGTTTACTAAAATATTATTTTATTCGTTCATTCGAAGATTATTAGCCAGTTTTACGTACAAAAAAGCTTCCGATGTCGACACTAGCTCTCTCTCTCTCTCTCTCTCTCTTTCTCTTTAAAATATAACGAGCTTCCAATGAATGAACGCTATTATCGAAAACGATGCTCGCCTTTCAAGCACGCGAATGCCAGCGATTCCAGCAGAATTTGCTGTACACGTGAAATTTACCCGGCGGCCGTAATTTTTCACGCGCCAGTTGCCAAAGGGGAACGGAAACAGGGAACATAATCCGCGATTAGTAATTACTTTAACGGCACTTTCTCGTCCGGTTGTCCTCTCTCGTTCCGTCTCGCGACAGAAGAAGCCTCCTCCTGCGTCCCGTCCGACTAGAAATCCAAGCTGTTGGCGAGCGAAAGAAAGGAACAAAACTGCCGGCGAGGGAGAAAACGAGAGATACGTGGAAACCAGGTGACGCGAAATCAAACGGAGAGCCAGGTTGCGGGTTCGTGGCGTTCCGGCTCGTAAAGTAGCGGAAGAAACACCGGGGAATTCGACCGATTTCTTCGCTCGTCAAGCGGCAAAGCAGGAACGGGAATGCGTTGCACGTGCGCCGTTGCTAGTGACAATTTGCAAAAAAAAAAAAAAAAAAAGAAAATATTTATTAATCGCATAATATATGTTTTCCATATTTATGGGAAACTTCGCCCGCTGATTTCTCGGCGAGTTTCGCTAGCTCCTTTGCACAGTTATTTATTTACCTGAGGGTTTCCTTGAAATTGTTGTTTTCAGTTCTGAAAAGAACGAGTCATATCGCATTTGTGTCTGGAAAAATCTGTATCACTCCGATTGGAATTAACTTTATTAATTTTTAGTTGTTTGTCAAATTGTCACGTATGATAATTTCTTTATTTAGAAATCCTTCGTTTTTTGTTAATAAATTGTAACATCGTTACGCGTGCAGGGACTAAACATTAGAATTAACAACCAATAAAGTATAAAACCTGTATCAGAAAAATTCAAGTATTCATTGTGTATTTTACAATCGTTCGGATCGTTCAAATCAAAAAACTGATCGTTACAACTATTCTGGTAATTCTGGCGTCAATTGAAAATTCATTTTTCATTACTCACTTCTATTCTAAGAATAGATTGAACGTGATTGAAACTTAAGAAAAGAAGAAACTAAATAAATACAAATAGACTGAACTTTCTTTTCTTCGTGAAAGATTTGTCTCTTTTCTTTTCTTTTCTTTTTTTCTTTTTTATAATACAAGCGAAGCCGATTGATGTGTCGTTGCGCTCACGAGTGAGATTTATTCCACTGTCGCTTCGGAATACTTTATTCAACTAGAAAATGATAGTATCGCCGATTAAACGCCGGCATAATACCGGATGTTTTCAAGATAGCGCGCCTCCGACATGTGGAACAACTAATGGCCTGAAAACAAATCGTTCGACAATGGCGTTTTCCTTTTTTTTTAAAGCTTAATATCGATGTACGATTGCACTCAATGACGTTTCAAATAGTTCGTACTAATTCATGGAATTGAAAATAAAATGGCTCGTATATCGATTGAATCGTTCACGAGAGAAATTCGCCTTTTTTTTTTTAATCTTTTAATCTTGTGAAATCTTCTCTCGATGTACGATACGATCTCTATTGTCATTCACAATTAGCAAAGTATAAATATTCAAACTAGAATAAAAATATTAAATAAAAAAAAAAATTTAATCTACCATTTTAGTATACATCTCGCTTGGTTAGGCTGATATACGTATTTCGTAATGATTTCGTAATGATTGTCACAGTCGTGTATTCAAGTTGACGAAATCTATTCTCGTTTTTATATTTTTTTCTTCTTTTTATTTAATACCCACTTGTAATCGAATTAAGTTTACCCCGTTATTCGTGTAACGAGTGTGTTATCCCATCGCTCGAAGAAACGAGCATCGGCAAAAAGCACTGGTACTTATCAGAATTATTGTAATTTCTTAATCGTCTTACAATCTCGCAGCATCGTTCGATCGTTTAATTTGTAAAAAAAACCGAGTAGTGAGAGATCTGTAAAAATAACCAAATTATACCCATCTTCAGCCCATTTTCATTAAAGAACACAATCATCGCAGCACAAAGCAACAGGTGAAAAATCATCGAAAAACAAAAAAAAAAAAAAATAATTTTCTACAGAAATTACTTTCAAAAATTATTATAGGTATCGTGTACAATCACGGTACATACTCATTAAAATTACAGAGCAATAATTTTGCGAGAACGAGAACAGCTTGAAATACGTATTTTTAAAGTAAATTATAAAAATCATCGTACTTTAATCACAGCTCTTCTATATAGGTTACCCTCAGTAACCCTTCACTTTTTTATCCATTCTCTTTTTTTTATAATTAAATATTCCATTCTTTTTTTTTGCAAAATCACTTAAAAATCTTTCGAATAACTTTTATTAATATTATTCGTATACCACAGTCGTTAAGAGATTATTACTTTTATATTTTTATTCTTAATTAATATTATTCTAGTTGTTAGAGGCATTTCGTTTCTTTCTGCACTTGATGCGCTTCGTCCTTTATTTTATTAATTCTTCTTCCATTTGTCTTCACAAAAACTTTTTCTTTTTTAAGTAGAATTTAAAAAAAATTTACAAACATTTATTATATATTGTCATATATATTATTGCAATTATTATATATTATTATCAATTATTTATTTTATTGTATAAAACGACCTTATCGATCGTGTTGGCTTCTTTTTCTTTTATCCTCGCGTTATTTCATTATAATCTGTGGTCTATAATAGCTATCTCCATAGTTAGCTAAGGTGTATCCATCTGTATGTTTCCACTTTATTTGCTTGAATACTTCTTCCACAAGAAATTTCTTCTATCACCAACTTAGCATTTGATTCGAAATCCGTTCAACTCTCAGGATCTTTCTAGTCAACGACCTACATGTTACAAATAAATTCGAGTTCCCATTTTTATTCTCATCCTGTCGTTTTCTATTCTATTCTCAACTTAAATATACAGAAATACTATAGTGTCTGACATCAATGAGCATGTGCGATACCGATTCATTGGCATTCCCCGAGTTCTTCCACATTTGTTTGCATTCAGATCCCTCGTCGCAATCTGGGCATTTAATTTCCGCGTCTAGTGTCTTCAATGCCAGCCTCAGGTTTTCCACGATCGTTTCCTCACACCGGCCAAGTACTCGGGCCTGATTTCTGGCTGGAAGAGAGTTCCTCCTCCCGGTGTTGCCATTAACGTAATCCAGTTCTCGATTTCCTTAACAAATTCAGAGTTGTCCTCTTCTGACGCTCCGGGTCTCAAACATTTCCTAATGTGGACAAGAGAAACTCGAGTCCCAACTTCGTGGTACTCCCAGCTTTCCACTAACGCTGTCCACGACTCCTCGAACTTTGCCGCTAATTGCGTCATCTAAGGATTGCCTATACGTCGGCGTTAACCTTCGTACGCCACATCTTCTCGTCACTGTCTACGCCCGGTGTCGACCTTGGTGCGTCACTTTTTCTCCTTCGACATTTAAATTAGCAGCTGTTTCTACGGTGTTGTCGCTGTTTATCCTTCAGCAAGCCTTTCCCATTTTTTGCTCTCGCATTTTTCGACGTAACCGCCGCCAGTTGAGCAGACTTGTTCGAATCTTCACGAACGTTTTTCGAAGAAGTTTGTGCATGCATTCGTCACGGATTGGCTCGAGGACTGCTCCACTTTCGGTGCCATCTCTGGGGAGATAAGTTGCTCGAAGAAGTTCAGATCCTTCTTCTAATCTGAAGTCTATGAGCTTTATTTAAAAAAAAAGTTTTTGCTAGATATCTGTTGAAACTTGACCTAGGTCCAACTTCTTCAATGTCCTCGAGCAGATTAAACTCTGTCAAAATAACGCAGCGAGGATAAAAAGGTGATGAATAATAAAATGAAAACTGGGGAAAGAGAAGGAAAAGTGTTCGTACAATCGGACGTGAAATCGGACGCGTGACCTTTTCGACGCGCGGCCTCCGCGACGAGATAAGGATACGAAGAATGCACTCGATGGATTTGTGTGTCTCGGGGCCCAGCGGTGATGGCGGAAGGGGAGCTGGGTCTTGGTAGGTGCGGCCCTGACTGTCGGCTCTCTCAGCGAGCGAGTGCAGGTGCGCGGCCGCCAGTCTGTCGCCAGGGCCCCCTCCAAGTCTCCGTGGACCCTTCTTTGGCCCCACTGCTCTCCTTGCCCCCGCTGCAGGACCCAGAGATCGCGGACCCTTCCGACTGCCCCCCGTCGCGCTACTCTCCAGCCGAGGAAAGAACGAACGGGGACCCCGCGGCACCTTCTCTCTCTCTCTCTCTCGCGCGCGCGCGCGCGCTTTTTTACAAGTCAGGCCCCGTTCGCCGTCTCTCGTCCGCGTTCACAACAGGTAGTGCGTACGTACACGAGGGCCGCCTGTGAAACGAAACCGCTCACGCCTCACGCATTTACTCTTCTTTTATTTCATTTCTCAATGGAAAATTCGGACTTGATTAACCGCGCACGTTCTCTCTCTCTCTCTCTCACTGCATCTGTCTCTCCGTGACAGTGGCGATCGCATCCCTGCCAGGCAGAACGTCAATGTGTCCGATCCATCGGAGAAGATGGAGCTTTGATTGCGAAGCAATGTGGATGTAACGGGCTTTTTTTAATGAAAAATTCGACCTCCACTTGACGTTCTCAATCGCATCTTTGTTAAACGGAATGTCGATGGTAAATCGCTGAAGATGGAGTTTAGGTCGCGGAGCGTGGAGCCTGGTAATGGCTTCAGGAAGGTACTCTCGAGCTTGATGGATTTATGGGGGAAAGTTGGCTCGATGCCGCGTTTTTGGAGAGGCGGATAATGCGCAGTTGAGATGTTTTCTTTTTTTTTTTTTTTTTTTTTTTTTTTTTTTT
>CAJDYZ010011603.1:6726-21097 GCA_903986555.1 Heterotrigona itama
GTTCGCGATAAGATCGGCTGAACAATAAAAACGCTGTTTCTCGTTAATTATCCTTCTCTGCAGGTTCGCGCTGCACGCACCGCGAATTGCTATTTTCATGCGACGTTGCGTTCGTACATTTTTATCGCGATGCAAGAGGGAAAGTTTGGCTGGGTCGACGGTATTGGTCAACCGGTCACCTGCGTGGTTAAATTGCAACAGAATGTTCGTAAGAGATTCTACAGTCTACGAGAACCTTGCGTTCTACACGAGGAGAAAGTTGTAGCGCAGCGATGTTACGCTATTTTTTTTTTCTGCTTTTCTTTTCTTTTCTATATAAAAAGCAAGGAGAAACAACAAAAGAATATTCATTTTTTTCGTGACTTTTTCGTCTTACAGCACATTTTACTTGTGACAATCAGAACTACGAAACTATTAAATACGATTTAATGAAACCCTTCCGTCAAAAGATTAAATAAATAAATAGAACGTTATGTACATAGCGAAAATTGTTTAATAAATTCATTTATTCACCAAACGATATGATTTCTCACGAGAACAAAAAACATAACCTCAAAAATAGATAAATCAGGGAAAAAAGGCAACAAACCACACAATTTAAAAGTCACGTCCATTTTTTCCCAAGCAATCTTCCAACTCGAATCGTTCGTCAACGCGAACAGGCTCTCTCTCGTTGGAGAAACGTTTAAGAATCGGTCGATCGTAATCGAGATGGATCACGAGGGCGGGACGATCGGTACAGGATCGGTTTTGGTCGTCTTTGCGCCGCCTCAGCGACACGCACCAGAACGACGAGGCTGTCGCGACGATTTTGACAATCGCGCGCTGTCTCCGCCATGATGAATGAACGACTCGCAGCACGATCGACGTTATCGTAAATCTCCCCGACTCGGGGCTATTGTGAAGTCGCTCGTCATCCGTTTTGGTCCTTGTCACGCGGGCACACGCCGATCTCGAGCCGAGTGAAGTGAGGTCAGATTCGTATCGAGCCTCGAGTCGGCCGAACTCCGATTCGAATTCCGATTAAGACCTTTTACAACGTTCGGGGACGTCTTCGTGCAGGCCTGTGAGATATCCACGCGTGTCGATTCCTTTTTTTTTTTTTTTTAATACTTGAACAATGAACAACCATGCAAATTGGGACATTACATGCGGGTTTTGATAATGACAAAAATTCGAATCCGAATTTTTTCGTAAGTTGACAGATTATTGATAGGAAATGTATCTACTAAGTATGATGCGATTAAAAATAATGGTGCAAAGTTATTGGAGCTGAAAAGTGATAAACTGTTTATTATTCAATTTTTAATCATCCTTATAATTGTTCATATCTTGAACAGTACCAAAAGACTTAAATGTTAAATAGAATTAAAACGAAACGTCTCTAAATAATCTTTTAAAGTTCAATCAAAAAATAAAAAATTATATTATTAATTCATCTGTGATATATATATACACATTGCTAATCGTAGTCGACGATCATAGCGAAAAAGTTAATCTGTCGTCCAAATTTTCCACTAGTACATTGTGTTATTATATCAAGCAATGAAAATCGAAAATTGATAGATGAAATTTATTACTTTATTAATTTAGTGGGATGATATTAAGACAAATTAGGTTACACATTTATATGCTGTTTATTTCCGCCCTCAATAAATATAGAATTAATATTATTTCGTCAATAATGTCCATTAATACTTGTAACCCTTCACCCCATAGTTGCTGTATCACACCTGTTAACCAAAAAAGGCGAATTAAAATTAATGACCAACGATTAGCTTCATTTACATTATTTCTATATTTCTCCAATATTTCCAATGTATTCCGTTATCCCGCAAATTTAAATAACAGAAATATCCATAATAACCCACAAATTATATGAATATTACAATCATAATTACAAATTACAAGAAAATTATTCTACGACTTGCGTGTAGCATTCTCATTAAATTACACTATTAATCTTATAATTCGTCGTAATACGTGTCTCACTAAATTCATCGAAATATTGTTAGCCTTATTAGACTACGTTATTCGCGCATTTTTCAATCTACTTTTGGACCTACTTTTTAAACCACGCGCGAGATCATTGACTCCAGCATTCGACCACCCAGCATTCTGCTTGGCACCACCGTGTCGACCACGCTTTCCTTTACGACGCGCAGTGGCTCCTCCACGACCACGTTGCTTGGCCTTACCGCGGCGAGAACTCGCGGGTTGTACAGTTGTATTTGAGGGACGTTCACATAGGAGTTCAGCGTCTCCTGGTCCATCACAAAAAAAGACTTCGACGGCGAAACGACCACCTGCTCTCTGTAACCTGGTACAACCACTTCCTCCGTTATCGGGTTGACAATTTCCTGGGTGATGGTCTCGACGACTGCGCCACCAGGCACCGTCATAGATTCCTTGACAGAGACCGATGGTTGGACAATGTTCACGTTCGTCTGCGCTGGCAGAGCTTGAGCCGGTTGGATGATCTCCATGACCGACGAACCCGGTTGAGTGATCACCGTAGCGCTTGGTTGACCATCGGCGAAGTTCAAAGTTTGAATCTGTCCTCCCGGTTGGATGCTGAGTGTCTCGACAGTTTGAGGTCTCGATTGAATATTGAGCAGCTGAGCTGGCTGGCCGTTAGCATGGATGCTGAGGGTTTGAAGCGGTTGCTGGATACTCAGAGTTTCGACAGTCTGCGGATTGACAGATTGGATGTTGAGAAGTTGAGCTGGCTGACCATTGGATTGGATGCTCAATGTTTCGACAGTCTGCGGAGCAGACTGGATATTGAGAGCTGGTTGACCGTTTGACTGGATGCTCAACGTTTGAATAGGTTGCTGGATGCTAAAGGTCTCGACAGTCTGTGGGCCAGATTGGATATTGAGAAGTTGAGCTGGTTGACCATTGGATTGAATACTCAAGGTTTCGACAGTCTGTGGACCAGACTGGATATTGAGAAGTTGAGCTGGTTGGCCATTTGATTGGATGCTCAAAGTTTCGACAGTCTGCGGAGCAATGTTGAGAGCTGATTGACCATTAGACTGGATACTGAGAGTTTGAACAGGTTGCTGGATGCTAAGAGTCTCGACAGTCTGTGGACCAGACTGGATATTGAGAAGTTGAGCTGGTTGGCCATTTGATTGGATGCTCAAAGTTTCGACAGTCTGCGGAGCAATGTTGAGAGCTGATTGACCATTAGACTGGATGCTGAGAGTTTGAACAGGTTGTTGGATACTCAGAGTTTCCACAGTTTGCGGGCTGGATTGGATATTGAGAAGTTGAGCTGGCTGGCCATTGGATTGGATGCTCAAGGTTTCAACAGTTTGCGGCACAGACTGAATATTCAGGAACTGAGCTGGTTGTCCGTTAGCTTGGATGCTGAGAGTTTGGACTGGTTGTTGAATATTCAGAGTTTCAATGGTCTGTGGCACCGATTGGATGTTGAGAAGTTGAGCTAGCTGACCGTTAGACTGTATATTTAGTGTTTCGACAGTCTGTGGCACCGATTGAATATTGAAAAGTTGAGCTGGCTGACCGTTGGACTGTATGCTCAGAGTTTCGACAGTCTGTGGCACCGATTGGATATTAAGGAACTGAGCTGGTTGTCCAGGCACCTGGATTAGAGTCTGACCCGCAACGGCCGCTGCAGGCTGATTCAAGAAGAGCACCGACTTCTTGGATCTCTCCTGGTCTTTCGCCTCTTTTGCCAACTTCAGTATCTCCTCTTCTAGGATCCCGTCGATCTTCGACGTTGGAACTGCCTGGGCCATCGCCAGGCCCAGAGCGAACAGTACGAAAATCTGCTTCAAATGCATTTCTTCCGATTGTTCGTCGACGTTGAACTGTGCTCATCTCGGCGACGAGCCTGGTTTTTAAAGAGGTCCTCGTTGCTGCATCAACACGTTTGATGTTGAAATCTCTCACGTAACGAAAAACAATGCGTATCACCGATACGTAACATCGGCGGCGTTATCGGGTCACGGATTGATATTGGTCGCGCGTGTGTCAGGTGCAAGCGTGTAGCTTGAATGTTTATGTAACAGAGGAGAACACATCTTGCGTGTTTCATCTGATTTACTTTTATTGAATAATTGTTATCTCGTGGAGCCCCCGGACGCGTTTCGTGTTGTACGTACGTGGCACGTACCCGTAATACGTAAGCAAATGTGCATTTCCAGTTTGCAAAGAAATAATATACGGAATCTTCGATGCAACAATTATGATTACTATTGTTAGAAATGATAATAATCTTTATCATTATTATTATTATTAAAAATAATAAAAAAATAATGCATATAATATAAAATTATATGTATGTGTGTATGTGTGTGTACACAATTATAAATTATACATTATATGAAATATTTAAAATTAAAGATTAAATAATCCATTTTATGAGATAAAACGTAGATATAAATTTCGCGTAATAGTGATGAGAATCAGGAAGTAATTTATGATATTATCTATAAATATTTCAGTTTCTCTCTCGTCGCATAAAATTGTAGACAATTTTCGATCGAAGATAAATGTGAAATAAATCCTTCTATAATCGAAATATTAAAAAGTAAAATTTTCATAATATAAATCAATCGAGAAGAATCGCGAATGAAATTTTGCAATGTTGATTTTCAATAGGTTACTTCGTCAATCAAAATTTAGTACGAATTTTCATAACGTAATCAAAATTTCACGCGCGAACATTGTTAAACGCAATTCACAAACCTACTACTAGGTTTACTAGGACTGCAATTTAGGATTTTTGTGCAAATTCATAGTTTTGAAAGTATAATTGAAAAAAATGAAACTTCGATAGAAAATTCAAATGTTACAAATATTACAAGAGCACTGTATTTTAGATATTCTTTGCAAACATTGCACTCTAGAATTTCCTACGAATGCATAAAAATCCGCGTTGTAATTTACAAATTTACAAATTCACCATCGCCAAGCTTTAAAACCAAAGTCAAATTCCCAGGCTCTAAAGAATCTTAAACCATTCGTGTGTTCTCAAACCATCCCTAATCACGTTCTAAAGCTTAAATTTATTTATACCTTCGATGAAAACCCGCGGTTTAATTTACAAATTCCCAGCCCTAAACAATCTTAGACCATTCGTGAGTTTTCGGACCATCCCTAATCACGGTGTCTAAAACTGTTTCTAAAGCCTAATTTCATCTATTTATACCTCTGATTAGACGGCAATCGTCTTGGAACCACCAGACACCAAGGTCATAAGCTACACACTCCGTCTATCGATTCGAAACAGGGTCGCCTAAGCCCCTCTCGATCGTAACTCGACTGAAATCGCGTTGAACTCATCCCGCCACCCTTCCCCATCACACAGATCATCTTCATCTCCCTCTCGCAACATCCCCCTCCCCTGCTTGCCGTGCAATTTCCTTCGCCGTAAGCAACGCTGATATTAACGGCAGCCGGTAGATCGTAATTTTGTCACTCGACGGTGGAAAGAAGGGTAGAGAAGGTGGGAAGGGGTTGGCGCGCTAAGAAGCCGGGGCGCCGGTTAATTGCATGCATTTTTAACGGACGATACGTCGTAATCGGCGCTGCCGGTATGATGGAAACGCGAGCATAAAGCTTTACGCTCGCGGCACCCTGGGGAGAGAGAGAGAGAGCCCCGAGGTCGAGAGGGCTCTCGGTCGTTTTTATTTTCGCCGGATGGCCCTGTGGAAAGGGTGAAACGGTAACGGTCGATACTTACCAAGGAGGAATTCCCCAGAGGGGTTCTCCTTTCTTCCTTTTCCCCCGTTCTTTCTTTTTTCTTTTTTCCTTCTCCCTTTTTTTTTTTTATCTCTGTTTTGGGCTGTGACGGGGTTTTTTTTTTTTTTGCTGGAGATTAGCGAAGGGCGACGAGGTATCAATTGTTTTAAGCGGATTCGAGTTTTTAATGAAAAGCTAGGGGACGACAAGGGTTGCGGTGAATTGTTTCCTTGAACATTTTGGCATTCTACTCTTTGTCTTTTTACAATTCTTCTTTTTTTTGTTTTGGAATTTGATACTTTAAATTAATTCCCAACTTAATTGGGCATTTGGGATCACTTTTGGAATTTTCAATAGAATTTTACCTGTATCGCATAGAGTCTGAAATGTAATCTAGTATTAATTTATTTATTCGTTCCATTATTCATTATACCTTGATGATATTGTTTGGGGATTAAGAGAATCGTTTTAAACGTTTGCCGAGTGAATAAATTAGAAACTTTAATCACGTATGTAACAGTTTAAGTTACTTCTAAGTTTTCTGCTTTATTCTATTTACTTATTAATTGTTTATTGAGCCTGTTTATTAAGCAACTAGTTTTGAATGATCCTCGAGTTCAAGAAAAAGATGGAGAATTTTACAACAATTTTAACTAACAATTTCATAACTAAAACCTTTTTTCTCGTTAATCTTTACAGCTTCAAAACTTTTTTTACGTATTTTCCCATCACTATTCTACATATTTTATATTCCTCAAAACAAATTGTACAATATTATTCAGATTAAGATAAATTTTATAAATTTCGTAAGAAAGTTTTTTCTTCCTAATATTTATGTCTCCAACGCTTTACATGCGGAAGATTGAATGATTATCCACAATGTGATACTATTTTTTTTATTACATTGCTAATTCATTATAAATAAATTAATATTTGTCGATCTCCATTTATTATAACTTTACAAATTTTAAGAAGCCGGCTAATTTGTTTTTTTTTTTTTATTATAATTCTAACAATGATCAAATCACTTTATATTTATACTTTTTTTTTACAAACAGAACAGTATTTCTTTTATTTCACAAAAAGAACAGTTTGCTATTACTCTGTTTTTGTAACCTGCAGAAATATAGAAGAGATTTATAGAGCAGAAATATATAGATTTATAGCACAGAATGAGAATAATATTCTTCTCGAATATAGTATATATATATGAGTGGACGCATGAATTCGAAACTGACTTCTAAGAAAGAAAGAAAATTAAGAGTTAGATAAATAAGAAAGAAAAATGTTCGCGTAGGATATACTTTCTTCTAAAGGTATAAAAAATGCGGTAAGGATCTTATTTCGTCATTCCAAGAAATTTTCATTCTTTCCTTCGTGTCCTTCAACTGAAATGCTCATTAATTCGCGAGGTTCCACACGATCGATGGCCACCTGCATAAATCGCGTCGCCCCGATTCAAGGGGATTTAATGGACATTGATGTATCGACACGGTTCGGGACGGGCGTCCACGTGGCGTGATTAACGCCGACCTGTCCACAGGATATCCCGACAATGACGTTTCACGGCTCTCTGGTGTCCCCATGGCGAGATACACCCGGATCTCGTACATCTCGGACAACCTTCCCTTCGGTGTCGGTCTCTCTTTCCAGAGATACTCAAGTCTTCGACTTATCGACCTTATTACGTCGCTGGCCTCCAGGCTACTGTCTGCGCCTATCTCACTTGCAGACAAACAGATTTTCGGAATCCTCTTACTCGTATAAATTACTAATGATTGACTATCTAAACGTTACAATAAGGTTAAAACAATAAAAGCCGAGCGTATATGCACGAAACGTATATGAACGAAACGATTGATTGAACTAGATAGATTCTACTACACGCTGCTCATCAAAATACATTTTATATATCGTGCATTTTGCACCTTCAAATTTCACATTAATTACAATGGGTGACACGTTGTAACATTAATTATTCTAATCCCTGCGAAACAACCTTCTGAACAACTCGAGGCTCGAAATGGTGAAACTGGCGAAAACTAATCGGCCAATGTTCGTTACACACGTCACTCTTAACGCCAAGTCATCGTCAACATTGAAGCAGCTACCTGTTTTCCAAACGATCTCAGAAAATTCAACGAGTCACCACCCTGAGTTGCCCTCACTTGCACTTGGAGCCAAGCGAACGTTCTCACAAACGACACGTTCGACGAGTCTTCGAGTTGCCACTCGTTGCTCTCCTCATGTCGACCGTGTCATTTGTCTCCGGAGAATAATCGACCAGCAGCTCTGAGCTTCACTCGCGAAACAGAGAGTGTGAGAAAATGTAAAAATACGGAAGAAGAACAGAAAGAGAGAGAAGAAGGGAGAATAATGGGGCTGCTGGTGCACGAGAGTGGAGTCAACGAAAGGAAACGCAATTACGTAATCGCTGTGTCATTGCGTTCGAGTAATTCCATTAGCTAACGAACGAAGCGAGCAGAGGTGAAGAAAAACCCGCGTCGCGAGCTGTCGACCCCGAAGAGCATTGTACGCTGGGGTCACGTTCTCACCTCTCCCGGTAACTGCAACGCCCGCCATTTTTGCTTGTTCGCTGCTCTTTCTCCGTCGAGTCGATCGTCCGAGCGATTTTAACGCCTTGTCTGCCGAGTCACGGTATGCGCTGGATTCGAATCATCGAGAGATCTCGATTTACCATGGGAAACGTAGAGATCGATGGTGGGTCTCGGGTTGAAGGTTCACGTTTGGTGCAGCCTGGACAATTCAGTGGTGATACATATTGAAGTTTTCGTTGATGGAGGAATTGAATTGTAATATTTATAATATTGTAATTCAATTTATATTACAATTGAAATCTCCTGTCAACGAAAACTCCAATATCTATCCAAATTATCCAGACGAAACGTGAACCTTTCAATTCGAGATCCACTATCGATCTCTCCGTTTCCCATATATGTAATAATATTGCTATAATTCATTAGTCATATTCATATTTATAATTGAATTATATTATCGTAATATATGATTCAATTTACGTTATAATTCTCGAATCTTCTATCAACGAAAACTCCAGTATCTATCACCACCAAATTGTCCAAACTTGAATCTTCAACTCGAGATCCACCACCGATCTCTTTCTCTCTGTTTCTCAAATATAATATTGCTACATGTTAGTATGTACTTTTGTACATGTTATATATCGTAATGTTTTATTCTTGGAGTATCGTAATATAAATTAAATAATATTGGATGCAAACTTAGTAATAAAATACTGAATTACTGCGACACGAGGTTAAACAAAAAGTTAAAGCAAAGTATCTCGATAGTTCGACTGCCAAATGAATCATGCCTGTCTACTTGTTCGAGGGCGAGCATCTCGAAAGTAAAAACTCGGACGAGCCAAGTCTCCGAGAGAAAAGAAAGAGTCGCGTTGTGGAAATCGGCGACACGAATTCCACCGTCGTGCACGATCGCGAGCCGCGACTACACGCGTGTCCGCGATTAAATCAGCCGGCCGCGATGTCACCTCGCCAAGGGGCAACGGTATGCGACGAAGGAATCCTTGACAGGAGGTCGCCGGATCCTTGTGCCCCCCTGTGGCGCATGAATCACCGCGGCTCGCCTCGCCGTGTCTTGTCGCCCCTCGACCAAGGTGACAGCTGTCAAGCGGCTGCTATACGGCACGCTGTACGCCGTGTAGGAGGTGGTACGCGTCCCCGCGTGAAATCCTCTCCTCTCGGTGAACATTCTGACCGGGCACGAGCAACTATTGCTCCGCAGCACTGGCGTAGCCACATCCGGAACACGTTCTTACGAAATTATATAGTAGTTAACTATATATGCTATATACAACTATATATACCATATAACTATAGTACATACTATAATTTTTAATTATTTGTAATTATAATTAATTATACTATTTGTCGATTGTATTCATTTGAATACATAAATGTTCGCAGAAACGATGTGTAAGAAATAAATAAGTATGGAAAACGATATGAATTTTGAAACCTTGAGACTGAGATTACACCACTTTTGAGTGGTAACAAGTTACATTCCTTAGGCCGTTTATGTTTTCAACGAATGGATATAATCCCTAATCAGTAGGATACTTCACGTGTGCGTAAAATACGACGACATGATATAATAACGATATCGAGCTGGTTCAACGAGCTGTTATAATCTTAAAATGATCTTAAGTGGCGAGATACCAACCGTCGATTGATCTCTCAATTTTCGAATTGGACAATAAGATCAGTGGACGTAGATGCTGTAATTTGTTTTTGCCCTCGCTTTTGTGAAGCCTGAACGGTCGAAAGAGAAGGAAAACGAGAGTCTCAGTTACGGCAAAGAACGATTTTTTTCCCCCTTGAAGGCAACATAACTTCGAGAAAATATAACGAAACGGGATCAACAAATAGTAGCATTCAACCGCGATATACATACAATACGCACTATACGACATTCTTGTTCCAGTATTCACGTTGCGAATACCTTCGAAGCGAATGCACGTTTCACTATTTAGCAATCGTGCACATAACATAATATTTCAATAATAGTTTAAGAGACCTGCCGATCTCGTACAAAACCTTCGTGATTTCTTAATAATTCTTCCTCATTTTTCTTGGACTGTAAGTATTCTAATACCAGAGCTAAAAGATTTTGGAAATCGCTAATATGATAATTTCTGTTTTTTCATGTACGTCTCTTTTTCGTTCTGTCCTTTTTTTTTTTTGGTAACTTAGAATGGTCAAAATGAATTGATTCCCTCCTGCATACACGAAGCATGTGTCGATTTATCGAGCCAGCTTGCTTGCGAATGTAACATTTAAAAATCGTTATTTGAAAGGTAGCATCGTTGTTTCTTGTATCAATTATCACCACAGAGTGATTCTTAACATTATAATATATATATAACCGGTTATATCTTAATTCTTAAAATTAGAAAACATAGATCAGAATATTCTACATATAACTCATTATAGGTAATAACTGAAATAAGTAGAATCATACAATTGTGCTTTTGTCGAAACAAAAATTAACATTAATTTATAAAACTATCCCTTTAAATAATTATAAAAAAACGAAAATCTAAAATCAAGTTTGGTTGTTCTAGCTTATTTTTCAATTACGGATTATCAGAAGAAAAATTTACGTAAAACATAGATGTAATACATGTACGTAAATGTATATATTTTTACGTTTGAAAGTGCGTAGAAACATATACCTAGAAACATGTAGAATTAAATTAATTTATCGATATGTTTCAGTTTTGTCATTCTTTTCGATTTCTTGAAATATATCCATAGTTATTTCTTAAAATACATAGTCAAAATATACGTCTATATTTTGAGTATATAAATAAATAAAAAAACGCCATATGAACGTAAATAGATTCCACGTATCTTAGTTCTCGAGTTATAAATAATTGAATAAAATATTCAATGCTCGTTTTATGCCTCAGCGCGTGCATGTCTAAATCTAATCTAATTCAATTGAGTTTCTCTAATCTTTAATAGTTTAATCTAATCTTTAATAGTTTAATTGTATCTAATCTTTACAAAGAACATTCAATAATATGAATTGAACAATCACATTAACTCAAAAAAGTATACAGAATGCCGGATCATATTATCGCAATTATTGTTAATATCTACTTGTTCTATTCTCATCGTGAAATTAGATTTAATTCGAACTTCAACGTAATATATCAATCCTTAAAAATGAATTCCGTGGATTCTTTATTGGAAATAAGGAAATATTTATTCCTCATCATATAAATAACATAAATATTATATGAATAATAGTACACTGAAATAAGTATAAAGTATACGGAACGTCATTGTTTGGCGACATATCAAAACTTCACGTAAAACTTCAACGAAAACCTTCGCGTCATAACTTTCACTGCCTTCTGAAATCATCTCTCGAACTTGATTAGAGACCAACTCGGTTACAAGAAACTGTTAACGCAACGCACAAGTTTGCATCAACACTCATTGCTGTCGCAGATTCGAGTTCTCGTGCCGAGGGAAGGACTATGTTCGCCTATAGATCGATTTGCGTAGCGTGCGGCTACAAAAGTAAAACAAAAGGGTCACATCGACGAGACTAGTTCTTGCATGAGGAGCAAATGGAAGAAGAGGAGGAAGAAGAAGATGGAGAGGAAAGGTGAAAAATTTCTTAGGGCTCGTTAACATCCACCTGCGTTCTCGCGCCATTGCGTGTGCACGCGGCTCGCCTTGACCCGAGGCGATAAAACTATCTCTGAGAGATACTCGTCGATCGCCTCAGCCATAATCCGAGTGAAATTAACGCAGGGTTTGGACAAAAATCACTTTCTACTAAAATAAATCCGTAATCTTTTTTTATTATTTTTTCTTTATTAATTTGCGAACGTTGTGGCGGTCAACATTCGAAAAGAATAATTTTAATAATTTTCAAAGCATAACGAAAAAATCAAGCTTGAACTTGAATTTAATTTAAAATTAATAAAATTAGTTTTTTTTATATTTTGATGTTTTGTCAGAAAAAAAAAAGGTGGGAAGAAACTTTGTCCTGAGTCTTTCCTATGAGTCTTTTATTTAAAAAAAAAAAGACACAAGGTGAAAGAATAATTAGATATTAATAGTCAGATTAATTTTCGTCTCTTTGAAGCCTTCATAGAATGAGATGTAGAGAAGGAAATCGTTAATATTATTAGTTTATATTATTAGAGTGGCCAAAAAGTAACTCTGCCATTTTTGTGTGCAAATAAAAGGCGAGTTTTTGAACGAGAAAAAATTTTATTGATATATTTGATTAACCATTTTATTTGATTAGCTTTTGCAATCTTTCTGACAACTTTCTGATTCCGCGTTCAAAAAAAGAACCAAGAACAATTTCATATTCTCCATCTGTACTGAAATGTAGCAAAATAATTCTGACATTGCTGTCGTTTGAATGGTTTCTTCACGCGTCGGATAATTTTTTTCGAGCTTGCACAGCGTTTCTTTCCTTCTCGGAAATAGTACAGCATAAATATGACGAAAATCTTTCTTTTTGACTTTTCGTTTCTTGAAATAATTCATAATTCAGTATTGCAAGAGATTCAATATTATTATATATTTGACAATTGATATCGATCATTTAATCTTGGTACGCTAAGAATCAACTTAGGATATCTGCTATAGTGAAATTCCTGTTTGTTAAAATCCTGAATTCAATCTTACGAAAATCCTGAATTTAGGTCGATAGAGCTATACCCGTGCAAGCTTCTATTATCCACGACTTAACTTGCTGTTAAAGCATCCCAGATCAAACGCGGCGAAATGTCAAAAAAGCTTCCCGTTATCGCGATCTCGGGGTGTCCCCGGTTGAACAATGTACCATAAAGGCGTATTGCTGCAGGAGGCTAGTAGGACAGGTCAGGGATACGAGAAACGATCCGACACGTCCTGCTTCGTAAGACAATCCGTTAGCCACTCCCCCACCCCTTATCGAATCGTCCGTGATCCGAAACGTCTCTCGAACGTTAGCCTCTCTTGTCCTCTCAGCCGACAATGGCCGTTTTTGCACGTGGCGCTCTTGACATCGTGACTGGCGTTAGGTGTTACTGCGTCTATCACGTTCGCGTACATGCTCTGCCAGCCGGTAATTTAGCGGTGAACCCACGTCGATTCCGCCGGCCGATAAAGCCACGTGAGAGAAAGAGGAGACAAGGGAGGATCGTCCTCCTGGCGAATAATTCAGGGTCGAATCTGTTTCCAAGTTGACGCGAGAGATAGAGAGAGAGAGAGAGAGAGCTTTGTTGTATGTGGACGTTTGAATCGACCGATCCAAACGCCATCGCTCCACGTGATTCACGGTAATGACAAAACTGTAACTGAATTGGTCTTGTTTCTTCACGGTTTTTGTCAATTTACAGCAAATGTACAGAATATATTTGATTTCGCTTCTCTTCAATTCTGGTGGTTGTTGATTTGGGGTGAGAAGATTGATTCGTGTGTTTTTTAATGTGATGCGCAAATGGTGAAGGAAAGGCGAGATAGGACAGAAAAAGGTATCCGAATTGTGAAATATTCGATAAATAAAAGATTTTAAAAGATTTTAGCGCTTGTTGAAAAAATGGGAGTTTCTTGTGGAAATAAAAGATAATTTTTTTGAAGAGTAAATGTACACGGCAAAAATCCAATTGTTATCGACAACTATGGATAATTGTTGTAGACAATTATTGTGGATAATACAATCAATCAAAATAGAGATAGAATTTCAGGATCAAAACAGATAAACTTGCAGGATTAGTTCATAAAACTTCTCAAGATATGTTAAATTTTAGCACATGTTAAATATAGCACGACATAACACGATATATCACGACATAGCATGACATAGCACGACATAGCACGACATAGCACGATACAGCACGACCGAGCACGCTATAGCACCATATAACATGATACATCACGACATAGCACGATATAGCACACCTCAGCACAATATAGCATGATATATCACTACATACCATGATATATCACGATATAGCACAACATAGCACGACACAGCACGATATAGCACGATATATCACTATATACTATGATATATCACGACATAGCACGATATAGCACGACATACCACGATATAGCACGATATAGCACGACATAGCACGATA
>CAJDYZ010011611.1:29475-39717 GCA_903986555.1 Heterotrigona itama
TTAGCAAAAATCGAATCAAATGTTACAAAAAATACGACACATGTTGTGACTACAGGTATACGTACAATAAATCTATTACATGGTATTATACGAGGTTGTTGGTTAGTTACTCTTGAATGGGTTTTAAAATCTTTAGAAAACAATACTTGGTTAAATCCAGAAAAATATGAAATAGTACATTTTTCAAAAGCAGTTTTGGTAAATAAAATATACAATTATAAATATATGTTATGTACAGTATACATAAAAATATATAAAAAACATTATATACATATTCATGTTAATTTTTAGGAAAATCGCAAAGATAGGCAATTATTTGGAAAATCTTATGTTCCAGAATTGTTTACAGCTTGTGGATATATATATATTCAAAAAAATACTACACCTCCTTATAATATATTAAAAGAACTGATAAAAGCTGCTGGAGGTTGTGTTACTGAACATCCAGAAACAGCAAGAATTTTGATTGGTATAGGAGGTTTAAAAGAAACATGGATCTTGGACTGTATCACATCAGGTGAATTACAGCCGCATGATCAATATAAACAATAATATTGATCTATATAATATTTAAAAAATAAAACTTGATAAAAAAGAATTATAATTATAATAAACGAATTAACTTATAATTATAATTAAGCCTAGATAAGCAATTATTATTTAAAAAAATGTCTTTTATACATACAATGCATGCATACGTATATATATATATAATTATTTATTTTTATATTTACTATATACAAATTGTATATATATATGTATATCAAATAAAACAATTTATATATAATTATTATTTTTAACTGTTACAATATATATTTTAGTTCTACAAATTTTAATATTCAAATTAAAAAAGTATTTGAATTTTCTGAGTTAAATAAAAATTAAAACAAAAGCACATGACAAATATGTAATTTATAAAAATATTTAAAAAAGGAAAGGGAGACTATTTAAAAGTTGAGACATTGTTTAGAAACGTATCTTTTTTAAATGATTTGTTACGATTTAAACAATATTGTAATAAAAGAACAGTATTACATTTCTAATAATTAACATAAGCTAATCTGAACAAAAAAATTTTATAAATAGAGTTTTTTCAGTTCACTCAGATTAGGTTATATTACTGTG
This sequence comes from Heterotrigona itama, assembly GCA_903986555.1. Lineage (NCBI taxonomy): Eukaryota > Metazoa > Arthropoda > Insecta > Hymenoptera > Apidae > Heterotrigona > Heterotrigona itama. The sequence continues at coordinate 30,601 of CAJDYZ010011611.1, forward strand.
TACTTACTGCTATTCGTAACGGAATTAGTACAATGTGTCAAACTGACACATATCGTATCTTTGTATTTATTTAATCTTATATAAATATATATATGTATATATATCAATAAATATGGATTACATACATTTTCAGTAAGTAATAAGATATAATTTTGTGATTGACATATAGATAAATGAATTCCGTTGTTGGTTCTTTGTTATTGCGTAAGTTTATAATTTCACTTATTCATTAAAAATTTTTTAATCATTATAAATTCAATATCAATAAAAATAATGTATAAACAACACACATACGTACAAACACACTGTAACGAGAGTTTTAATTAATTAAAATTTGTTTTAATTACTTTGTTTGTTTATGTATATATGTATTAAATGAATATAAATATATAAATTATTTTTGCATTCCATGTGTTTATGTATTCCATGTAAAAATTTCATTATAGAAAATGTATTTGTCACGTATCCAATTGAATAAAAATTTTTGTATCATCAAACAAATAAATTTTATACAAACAGTTATTATTATTTAAATTCTAGATCAGATTCACGTGGAACTCCATCCACAGAAACATGTATTCCAATCCCAAGACATAATATGACAATAATAACTGATATTTATGCAGGAATTCCTGAAAATTTATTGCTGAATTTTTTTGGATTTTTGGTAAAAATTATATTTAAAGAAATATATTGTTAAAAATTAAAATTTAATTTAAATAATAAATAATATATTTTATATGTATTTATTTAATCTTGTTTAATATTATAATATACTTTGGTAGTTTCTAGTTATCTTGTTTGGTTTATTACGTAAAAAAGCATGGAACTATGGACGTCTTGCATTATTGAATAAAACAGATGAACGATGGATGGAATTATTTTATGGAAATAATGAAGGTAAAGATACAGATGCACTGTGCGTAGAAACTTCTGTTAATTCCCAACTTTCACAAGTTGATAGAGGTTTCTTATTATGGATTGTTACTGCATTCAAAGTTACGTAAGTAGCATAAAATATAATTTGTTTAATAAATATATAATTAAGTTTAATATTGACTGTAATATTGATATTTTAACAAATAATGATATTTTATTATTTTAATTTTAGAGATGACGAGCTATTAAAACGGGCAGGTCCAGATGGCTTATTATATATATCATTTGAACGTCATTTGATCATTTTAACATGTTTAATGGTCATTGTATCATTATGCATTGCTTTACCAATTAACTTTCATGGTAATATGCAAGGTGATAATGCAACATTTGGTCATACAACATTATCAAATTTAGACCCAATGTCTATGTGGATTTGGGTGCATACGATTTTAATTTTATCCTATTTACCAATTGGTGCATACATCATGAGACATTTTTTAAAAAAGGTATATTCTACTATGGGAAAATAAATTATAAATCTATATAGATAAAAGATACAATGAAAATATATAAAAATGATGAAACAATAAAAAATGCATACTGCATAGGTACGAGAATCTAAGCATGGAGGTGAATTGGCAGCTAGGACATTGTTAATTACAGAAATACCAAAACAACAATGCGATGTACAAAGTCTTATTGACTATTTCAAGTATGTAAATTTGTTTTTATACACATGCTATTTAATTTATTTTACTTTTCTCACGGCGTGGTTTCGTGTAGACAAGTATTTCCAACATTAACAGTAGAAGATATTACATTGGCTTACGATATCAGACGGCTTTTGGCATTAAACGAAGAAAAAGATTGTGCTGAACAGGCGCGTTTATATTGCGAAAACGCAAAAAAAAAAGAACCATTGCAAATGTATCCATATCCTTGTGGTCAAGTGATAAGTTGCTGTTGTAAAAATGTATGTTGTAAAAATACTTTTAGAAATACTTTTAGAAAATTCATAACTATCATAATAATTACAGTACAAAATATTAATGTCTTTTTTGTAGCAAATTGATGCTCAAGAATTTTATACAAATGAAGAAATACGATTAACTGCATTAGTTGAAGAAGAGAAAAAAATGATACTAAATAAACCTCTTGGAGTAGCTTTTGTAACTTTAGGTTGGTTTTGCTGTAACTATTTTATTATAACTCATTATCTATTAATATATTTTCTCCAAGTTTTGTTTCAAATTTTATTTATACATAATTATAACCAATTATTATGAACTAATAAATGTAAATATTAATAATAATAATAATCATGACAATAATGATAATGTTAGGTACACCTAGTGCAGCTAAGATGGTGCGGAAGTACTTGTCTTCTTTGCCTACTATAAAATGGGTTGTGGATTATGCACCTACACCTTCTGATATCTTTTGGGAAAATTTAAGTATACCAAGACCATGTTGGTATCTGAACGCTGTTTTAATAAATTTTGCACTGGGCATTGTACTATTTTTTCTTACTACACCGGCTGTAAGTTATTTGTAATTAAAATAATGACAATGAAATATATATGTTGAAATTTACTTTGATTTTATTAATGAATTTGTACATTTTTATGTCTGATTTTAGGTAATAGTATCTGCTTTAAATAAATTACCAATCACAGGGGAGATTAAGAATCTTAGTCCAGTAGTTTCATCTTTTCTTCCAAGTGTATTGTTAGTTAGCGTGGCTGCTTTAATGCCAGTATTAGTAGCAAGGAGTGAATCATTAGTTAGACATTGGACCAGAAGCAGCCTAAATCGAGCAGTAATGACGAAAACATTACTTCTTTTATTATTAATGGTTCTTATATTACCTAGCTTAGGTCTAACTAGTGCACAAGCATTTTTAGAGTGGACAGTAAATGCAGCAAATGACACAGGAAGATGGGATTGCGTGTTCTTACCTGATCAGGTACTAATATATTGAAATTGATAACATATCGTTTATTTTACAATTACAAATATAATTTACATGCGAAAAATTTACATGCGTAAAATTTTCATATTTTCAGGGTGCTTTCTTCGTAAATTACGTAATTACTGCAGCTTTATTCGGAAGTGGATTAGAGTTAGTCAGATTTCCCGAATTAGCTTTATATACCTTCAGATTGTGTGTAGCACGTAGCAAGGCAGAAAAAGTATATGTTAGAAAGGCAGTATTATGGGAATTTCCTCTAGGTGCTCATTATGCCTGGTTACTTTTAGTCTTTACCATGATGACAGTGTACAGTTTGGCCTGTCCGTTAATTACTCCCTTTGGGCTATTATATCTCGTAGTGAAACATTTGGTATGATATTCAAATATTATTACGATATTCAAGTATAATATAAGTATTTATGACAAATATTTATAGGTGGACAGACATAATTTATGTTTTGCTTATGGACCAAGCATTGGAGGTGGTCAATTAGCAGGCGCAGCAGCAAGTGCTACCGGAGCTGCACCAATTTTGGCACAAGCTGCACTATTAGCTCTAGGTTTAGTAAGGAGAGGATTATCACCTTTAGCTGCGGTACAACTTAGTGGTCTCGCTGCGAGTATCTTAGGTCTTGTTACTGGTGCTACTTTGTTCACATCAAAATTTAAAGTACAGTTTTTTTGAAATTTTGAGCACAATCGATTTTACTATATTCAAAAGTAATTAAAAATAATTTTTATAGGCACAAATGCAGAAAAGAGATCTATCAGTTGGTCAGACTTTTATTGCGCCCGTATTGCGAAAAAAACAAACGTCATTAGAAGAAACTATATCCACCAGTTCAAATTCTGACTGCAGTCCATCAAGCTTAAGAAGCACTAGCATTTCTTCAATACAAGATAGTCCGAAACTTTATCAAAATTATGGTAAAGAATCACAAGCTTGATAGCTTTTAAATTACAATATTTTATTTAATTACTACATTACTATATTATAAATTACGTATTAATTACTATAAACTATGTATTAAAACAATTCAATGAAAGTATATTTAAACGCTAATTCATTATTGAAATATCATGTTATTCTATTATTGCGGTAAATATGAAAATAATATTTTTTTTGCAAATAAAATCGAATTTATTTAAAAAAAAAATTTTAAAAAATCCTGTAAGTTATATATAAATGTAATTTTTCATTTTAAAAACATTGATATCAGATTATTTCCTATTTGATCATTTCATTTGTATAAAATAAATACAAAATAATAAATGTTAATTGTACTATTAGTATACTATAGTAATACAAAAAATAACAATAATAGTCTGTAATATTTTTTTTTTGTTTTTCCTCTAAAATATTTTTGAACAGCACATTCTTTATAAATAATTGTTAATTTGTTAATAACATCTAATGTTTAATTTTAAACATTGTTACTATTACTATAATCTATTAAAAGTCATGGATATTATATTCACAGAAAGATTTTTTTTTTGTTTCTTTTGTTTTATATGAGTTATCATTAATTATATACTATTTAATAAAATTTAAATGTACATTGTGGATGTAATACATGTTACTTGAAGAATAATCGAAAATTATAAATTTGATTCGTAGAACAAAAAATTTATATTTTTAAAATTTCTAATATGACGCTTATTTAATGTACTATATATATTATGTTCAAAGATTGAAAAGACTTCAAATAAAAATATTAAATAAAGGAAAAAAACAAGTAGAAACGTTGTAAGGAACAGCCTCAAACTTTGCGTTTTGGCTTTAAAAAGTTTTAAAGTTATTTTAAACATATATAAAGTAAAAGCGTAAACTAAGAGGAGTTTTACTATCCTATTCTATTATTCTATTCTATAAAAAAATTTAGCCCAACCCAAATTTACTCCTGGTTAAATCAAAATTAGATTTAGGTTATTTGAAAATCATATTTTGATCATTAAATAAATTTTAGTTAATGATTAATAATTTAATAATTTTTAATTATATTAAAATTATATTTTAATTATATTAAAATTAAATTTGAGTTATATTCATTTTGAAAAAGAGTGGTCACTTTTACTTTGTAAGAGTAGCCAGAATATAATATTTCCTATAAAGCAATTATGTGTTCTGGTCATTTTTTTCGTTCCTTGCAGCATTTTCGGTCCTTGAGTTTAAAATATATACAATTTAAAATACATAAGGAAAAATATTATTGACTTATATTGAATTCTTTGTTTCACTATATTCACATTTATGTAAATTCCTTTGTATATAATTTTCTCTCTCTAATATACATATCAATTTCAATTCAATAAGATAATTTAATGTTTTAAAAAAATCAATTAAAAAACGTAAAAATATATGTATTTCACAATATCATGCGGATTATATAATAAAGATTTCATTTATGTAATCTTATGATGGTACTAAATACCTTTGAATGTAACACACAGCATAATACATATAAACTTTGAAAGTAACACATAGCATAATAATATAAACTTGAAAAAATTCACAAAACAATATGATGTTAATACAAATATATTGATATATTTATGATGATGTAATGAATAAAAATTTTAAATTACAATGTAAAAAAAATTGAAAGAAAATTTTTAATTAATGTGTTTTACAAAAATGACATTACGGAATTTCTGAAATTTCACATCCAAATGTATAATTCGAAATATTGAAAAGTATATATAATTGTATATCAAAACAGAATGAAAAAATACTATGTGCATACCCACATACTTCAATTCTATTTTTATTTGTAAATTAAGAAAAATATTCTATGCTAATCTGATTAAGTGAATGTATGTGCGTATCTGTAAGCTTATAAAGTTCATAAATGCAATTTATTAATAATTTACATACACAGAAAAATTACACTGTCCGACATGAGAAAATTATTTTAATAATAAACAATTTCTAATAGATTTTTGTGCGTTGATTACAAATATGAAATCTATTATTCTCTATTATCTTAATTTCAAGTTTGAACTCAAAAAAAAATTTGAATTTCAAAAAGAATTTCAAGTTTGAACTTGTTTTGTGATTAAATTGTAAAAAATTGCTGGAGTCAGATTTCACACAGGTCCTTAGTTTTTTAAATAAATTAAAAAGTAACCGTGAAAAAGCAAACTCGAGGTCCCAATTATATTAATGATTGTTTAAATATGTTAATGTAACAAATATTGTATTGTTGTATTCAAAAGAGTCTATAGATTTCCCACAAACTAGATTCAATGGATATATTTACGATTCAAATTCAAATTTGAAAACTTATCATCTTTTTTCAAAATTTAATTTTTCGAAAACTGAAGGCAAAGGATGAAGGAAAACGAATTTCAAATAACTAATCAGTATTTGTCAGAAATTTATTACAAATTACTATTTACTATTAGAAAAATGAAAAGAAGTTAAACGGTATTATTATATGTCAGACAGTATTATTATATTCAGAATAAAATTCATTTTTTTGATATCGGAATTGGAATTTATTAAATTAATTTGTTATTCAACTGATCCCTTTAACATGGAATGGGTGTTATATAAACAATGTATATAATTACAAATCCTACTAACACTGACGTTCACATTTATATCGCATTTCTTATTGTATAATTTATGAATTGTGAAGGTTTAAAACTATGTACGTTATTATGGTTCATTCAGATAAACTACCACCGATTATAGCCTGCAATTGACTAGATGTAAGATTATTTAATTTTTTTACCTGGTCTTTTTCTTCTTTCAATTTCAAAGATAATCGACGTAATTCTTTTCTTTTTGAATTATATTCATAAGGCATAAAATTGGTAGAATGCATTGCTTCTTCATCATCTTCTTTTTGAGATTCTTCACTTTCTTCACTACTCGGATGAACCTATAAAACATATTCATTATCTACTTTTTTTTATAAAAAATTATATATTTTTATAGTATACAGTATATTGCACAAAATAGATATTACTTTAATGACTTTCTAAAAATACACTATTATTGAAGCATGATACTTTGATATAACTTAGAACATGAACTTAAGGAGGAAAACATTTAAGACAAATTTCTTTTATACTTTCTGAAAAACAATATTTCAAGACTATTCTTTTAAAATATATATTCATAAAATCGATTACATTGATTGCGATGTGTTCTAAGCAGCTATGCAACAATCCAATCTTTTAGAAATAAGATAAAAAAGTATAAAAGTATCAATATTGTTTTTAACATTGTGATATTGTGACAAACTTTCACATTATTATTTTTATATTACTACTATGTACTAATCTTCGATGATGGATCTATAGAGTATGCCGCAACTTATGGTCACACTGGGAGATGATTCTACATGTAAAAATATGTCGAAAAGAAGGAATAAAATTTTTTCATTAAAACTTTCATTTTCGAGAAAAATCGAAAATCAATCGATTATATTTAAATTTGACTAATTTCATGTTGGACAGGCACGCGACTGACAGGCGAGGATATTCTACGCGCAAAAATAAGTAAAAAATATGAAATAAAATTTTTTTTATTTAAAGCGTCATTTTCAAGAAAATAAACTTTGAATATATTTCGTTAAAAATTACCTTAAATACACCTGTGCTTAATAAATTTTCAAATTCGATTTTCTTCGAAAACGGAGTAGCTTGCAGAAAGATTTTTACTTAGAATAACCTCTTGTTAATTATTCTTTTCTCTCACATTAAGTAAATTCAAGTATATTTTCTCTAACATTAAGTAAATTCAAGTATATTCAATACATTTTTAAACTCGATTTTCTCGAAAACGAAGGCTTTAATGAAAAAAAATTTTTTTTTTGACAGATTTTTATTATTCTTCCAATCGGTTGATCACTGGTTGCAGGACAACTTATATACGAATGTAGTGTGTTTTAGAACTATTACATACTGATAGTGCACATATAATAAGATTGGTATATTGGAAAAAAATCAACAAAGAAGCATATGCATAGAGTTGAATGACAAAGCATTAATGAAAGTCATTTGCATAATTGACTTAATTAATGATAGTGGTTTTATTTATTTTTAATAATTTTTATACAGTCAAGTAACAACAACCTACAGGTAAGATATTGAATTTTTTTATTCACAAATACAACATTTCCAATAATACATCCAATTGACACCAGCGGGGTCAGCTGTTATAAAAACAAATCTGTCTCTTTGGCACCACACAGAAATTTTTAAATTAAAATTTTTCATCAGTTAAATAGTTCAACTTTTCAATGCTTCTCTGATCTCTGACAATAGAATCTCTGACAAAATAGATACCAATTTTATTATCATATAACAAATCTTGAAGAAGAATAGACGATCAGAAATAGACGAACATAGCGTACTTAAAATATTTTATTATATTCTCTATATTCATATTAAATATAATAAACAATTATATAATATAATAAACTGATTTATTTGCATTGTTTGTTTGAAACGAAATTCCTAATGATATCCATATTTAAACTAGTCTACTGTCTTTCCTCCGTAAGTTTACCACAAGTATTTTAAAATAATATCAAAAGTATTTTAAAATACGAGTAAAGTAAATACCCACAATGAAAATTATATATAATAGGTCATCCCATAAGTTCATTCTAAACAGCTGTCTGAAATGGACAAAAATATGATTCGAAAAATTTGGTGGATGAAAGGAAGAGATTATCGGTTCAAGAAATGTCACATAATGTCAAAGTTCTGATATATTCTGACATTAACTGTGCACAGGCAAGAAAATGGGAATGGTATTGAAACTATAAGTATACCAACTCACGAAATCATATGGACAGCGTGACAATGTGCATATCAATGTTTGCTCGCAATAGGAAAAATTGCTAAAACCTTTGATAACCGCAGATGAAAGGTAGATTTTGTATTAGAATCCCCAAAGAAAATGAACTTAGACCAGAAAGAAAGAACGAGCTCAATGGTGAGCTGAACTGGATCTACACTCTCGCAGTTTTGCTCTGTTTGGTATTTATAATTATCAAGGAATTTCGAGTTGCTTTCAGCTAATGAAATAATAAATTTCTTTGTATATATATTTTGTATTATATATTTTGTATATATATACATATATATATATATATATATATATATATATATAAAATAAACAAATACTATAGCTAGATGAACTAAGAGAAATAATAGCACCAAAGGCCTCAAACTCACAAATCAAGAAAATGTTATTTTTCATCACGGTAATGCCAGATCATACACCGGAGGCACAAAATGTGCAA
>CAJDYZ010011613.1:2125-12238 GCA_903986555.1 Heterotrigona itama
GTACATCTTTCACATTCTTGAATCACTTCCTCTACCTTTTCTTTCTCAATTTGTTTCGTCTTTTCCTCCCCTCCTTTTGTTTTTAAATCACGCGGTCCTATTTCGTTTCACCGTGGTATTTTTCTCGCGCACGAATCCTCGCCATCCTTCTCCCTTGTGGTTCAATCCGAGGAACGTTGCGTCACTCGACGAGAGTGCCCGTCAACGGAACGAGTCAACACTTGTTAGTGTAACAACACGATTAATATGTAAACTCGCGCACGCGAAATTGCCTGTCTATAGCGGCTAAAATGAAACTGGGGCAGAAGTAGTCGACGCGCAAGTTTAGACGAAAGTTTTTCCACTATTGTGAATTACACGGATTCTCGAGTTGCTCTAATTTAATCTAAGCGGACGATATGTTTCACACTGTGTCGTCACACCATTAACAACGAAATAAATTGCCGTTCGTAATGAAAATCATTCGCAATCAAACTTCGTGGAATGTTGAAAATTTCCATTATTTACAACCAAATTACAGCATTTCTACACTACTAACTGCAGAAATCTCGTATCGTAGAAATGGAGCGCGAAAAATTGAAAAAAAGAAAATTCTTCGCTAAGAAGAACAAGCGTTTCTTTTTTTTTCTAATCACTGTACTCTACATTTGGATCCTTTTCGAGCAGATTATTTCCTTCGATCGGACCGCATGAACTTCACCGGATGGAAAATATGTATTTTAGAGGGCGCACCAGTGTGTGTAAGAGAGAGAGAGAAGAGAGAGCAGTTGCATCTCGCGAAACGCAAATAGATCGATAGATCGATGTAACGGGTGCGTAAACACGCGCGCGGGCATAAGTTTAGCCGCAACGGTGGTGAACAGAGATCGCTTTCTGCGCCGAATTCCCCGTAAAGCTCGACCACAGATATCGGAGGAATTGGAAACTCGTCAATGGCGTTCCAGCCGGGAATGCTACTTTCGTCAAAAGTGGAAGAATACAACCGACCTCGGCCAGCATGGCGGGAGGGTGGCAGCATTCTAAAGCTCCTCTACGGGGGTGAGGATCACAGTTGAAACGCCCTATTACCAGAAACTAATAACCAACCGGAGCTATTTTTAGAGACGATCGAAACGGATATCGAAACGATAGTGAAACTGTCCGTTAGTCATACGACTAATAAATCAGACATTCGTGCAATTCTCCGATGTGCGACGACCGAAAGTTCATTCAGAAATATAACGAAACATTCACTTAACAGAGATTTACAATTGAAAACTGAAAATCAATGAGCATTCCTACCTGTCTCCCAGCATCGAACTGAATCGAAGTTGAAAAGTGGAAAAGTGAATCTTCAATTTTTTCCTGCATAGTACAGCAAAATTTACCAGCCTGTTAATAATGGACAAGCGGATAACGAAACCACAGATATGAAATTGTCATGATCTTCTCTATTAAATATTACAGAACATTTCGCGTACTTATTAATCTAAATTACCGGGATAGGCTTGTTAATTAAGTAACATGAAATCTGAATGGGTTTTAGAAATGTTCCAAGCAACGTTGCGACAAACGCGAACACACTGAACATTGTTGAAGCGATGGCCGCCTAACGCCAACCCTAAGTGCTAACGACGAACATCGAAAAATATTGTCAAGCAAAAAAATAAGGAGAAGGGAAAAGGAGAGGAAAGTAAATGGTAAGAAGAGGAATACTCGCGATAGTATATGTTTCTTTTTCGAAAGGAGAAAGATCGAGGATAGGGAAGAGGGAAGGCGAGACCGAAACAACGAGCGGAACGATGTCAGCGGGGCAAGCACGTGAATTAAGCGACGTTGGAAATTAACCCCCTTAAGCCACCCTCTAGATTTACCCCAGGTGCTCGTCAGTGTCCGACCCTGAAACCGTGAGCGTCGTAAACTCGCTCGCTCGCTCGTTCGTTTTACTGTCGTAAGAGGACTGACTGGCCTCTGGAATCCCGTGCGGCATTCGAACAGCAAGAATCGTGATTAAACATTAACAGACGCCGCCTTCTTAGGATTCCTCGGTCCGTTCGAGATCTTTGTACCTCTGATTCTTCGCGTTCTGGCAACCGTTATTAGCGACCTACCTCCAGGAAAATTCCCCTCCCCCCTTTTCTTCCTTTCGTTTCGTTCAATTTGAATCGATCTTTACGGAAATTTATACCTCTGTGAGTACAACTGGACGAGGTAAAAGTAAAATGAAATCCTGGTTAGAAAATTATTTTATATGCTAAATGCATTAAACGGATGTTTCGCGTATATTTTTGGAATAGTTGAAGCCAGGTGAATTCCATCGATTAGAATATTTTCAACTAATAGCGAATAACTAATGTACATTATGTACGTTATAATTTAATGTGTTGAGAAAGATCTTTAGCTTTTCATTAAACAAAATATGATTATATTGATTATGTTGTAGGGGTATAAATCTACCAATCCCCATTACGGAGATGGTTGACCAGCATGAATACATGTCCCACTAAATATATTAACTTTTATAATTGGATAATTTATTAAAAATCGAATATTCAAAACTACACGATCTACCATCCCCCAGCATTGTCAGGCAAATCTTAACAATATGACTATTTGCAATGATCTATATTGTTCTTTATTGTAGCAATCAACGTGTCAAGAATGGGCTATTCTAGATCTCGATTCTAAATCGTTTCGCTATTCGTACGAAATCGTAGAACGATGATCGAAGAAACGAGAGCGGGAGAAGGAAAGGGAGCGGTGGCGCGCGATTCGAAAGATGGGATCAGCAAAGATTGTCGAAACGTGCCAAAAAACAGTGACTCCGCAGATCTCGGTGCAAACAATCGGCGTTACCGGCTTGCAACTCTCTCACGGTATAAAATTAGCCGAAAGGGACTTTGGCAAACAATCATCGCGTTGCTTTGGAGAACGTACAGGCACGAAGGGGGCAGAAGAATGAAACCAGTATTTGTCGACCAAGTTTACCGACCATGCTTTTTATCTCGTATTTGTTTCCCCCGCGTTGGTACAGTTATAGCAAATGAAAAACCAAACTGTCCTAACCGGACTCGTTTTTCACTCCTTACTGTCGTTATCTTAAAAGCCAAAAAAAAAAAAAAAGCGTAATTTTCCAACCCCTCGTTTCCATTCCTCATTTTTCTCTTGTCTCTTCGAATTGAAACAGACCAACGACGCCGTGTGATTAACGATCGCCGAAAAGTTGAATTGCAATACGTTTCATGTTTCGTACAGTTGCTCGTCTGTATAATTTATTCTTAAATTAAGAATCAAGCAATAGTTCATTAGCATAATATTATGAACAGTTCCGTAGAATTATAGAAGCCGTGTCATACGAATGTAAATACGGTCATTTGTATGATCGCACACGATGAAAATATTAGTCTTTCAACATGAGATGTCGAGTTGGACCATGGACTTTGGAATTCTTGGATTTCATCGAATTTCATTATCGATCTCTATTGCGAAGTAAGACTCAGTTGTACTTGGATAATTCAATATTTGAATGATTGCTGGTGATCGTCTATAATTCAACAACACTATCCGAGAATTAAGAGCCAACGTTCCGTTAACGCGACATTGCAATTCTTCTCGATCGATTTCAACCATCAAATTGTATTCTTCAATATTGGAATTACGGCAGCTTTCCATTACTGTGCCTTCCGTCCGGATTCTACGATCTTTTGGATATTCGAAGAAATTGAAAGCGAAATATGAAATGAGTATTATAATAAATGATTACTCGACCAACACTCTAGAACCGTGAAAGAAGAGGCTACTACGATCTACGACTCCTGCCGCGAATTCCAAAACGGGAAACATTCTTCCCCGCAGATGGATCACCAATGACCTCGACTTGAAATGACTTTGACCGGTGAAAGCGCGAGGCTTGGAAAGATATTCGAGGGGGCTGGTTTTGGCCGATGGTGTCACGAGGCACGTGCGGAAGCCGAGAGCTGCAACCAGAGGCCGAGAACAGGACCGGGGGAGACGAATACTAGACTGAACGAAAGAAAGAACAGAAAGAGAGAGAGAGAGAGAGAGAGAGAGAGAGAGATAGCTCTGAGAAAGAAGGAGGCAAAAGCGGTTCTCGTGGAAATTACCGGGCCGACTACTACTATACTATACGGCCCTGAAGAGCGCGTCATCCCCTTTAACCGGGGGATTGAATTTTTCCCCGACGTGGAGCTCCTGGCACAGGGTGCGCACGACTCCGACGGCCTGAACCCACCCTAACTCGCCCACCACTCATACCATCCCTCGCGTTTCCTAACAGAGAAAGAGAAAAAGGGGGTGGCAGTGGGAGAAAGAGAGGCAGGCCCATCCCCTTTTCACGGACAATAATTCTCCAGTGGTCGCGGAGGGTTGCCCGTGGCAACTCTTCAGCACGCCGGAGACGAGCTGACGAGACGAGCGCGATGAAATTGTCTCCTGCTCTCGCCCACACCCCCTTTCCTACATTCTCTCTTTCTCTTTCTCCCCGTTTTCTCTTTCGCTCTCTGTCAGTGTGCTGCTGCTGCTGCTGCTGCTGCTGCTGCTGGTGCTGCTGGTTGTACGTGGTTGTAGGAGGCAAAAAATGCAAGAGCAAGGAGAGGTGGCGAGGGGACAGGCGGCTGAAAAAAAATAGAGAGACGGCGAAGGAGAAGAGGGGAGAGGGCACGGGGGCGCAAAGTAACGGCCGGTGGGGTGAGTTCGTTGGGAATTTCGCGTATCTTCGACACCGGGGGTGGCCGCGTTTAATCCTCCCGGCTGTATGCGAGAAGAAAGAGCCCTGCAGGGGTTGCGATTAAGAATCGGCACACTACTTTGGCCAATGTTTTCTTTTCTTTTTTCTTCTTCTTCTTCTTTTCTTTTCTTTCTTTTAGTGCCGTCTTCAAAGCCGAAATATGTATAGGGAAGAGAATGATCTCGCGGAGTTATTTCGACTTATTTGTAGTCGAACGTGGTATGTATTCGGAAGGGTGCATTAGATGATACGAGCGATAATCTGGTTGGTCTAGATCCATAAGGATGGGTCAATTGATTGTAGCTGTAGGGCAGTTAAGTAGTACGAGTAGGCATATCTCAGACGCTGATCGAATTTACACTAGTTGCGTAAGTTTCTGTCTCATGGGTAGTTAATTTATGCTTGTAGCATGGAATGACATGTGTATTTGTTCCCTAAACACAATGTGCTAAGATATTCTACCGATACTGTAAGTGTATTGATATTAGAAGTTCCATCAAGTTTGCAGTGTATGTTAAAATATACTGTGTCACGGTGTCTTTGACACGTTCGTTATTAATTCATTTGTGGAATTGTTCATCGCAAGTTTCCTTAATTCCTTTCCTTCTTTCGAAGCAGAAACAATTCCAGGCAACGTCAGAGGCAACGCATTTAATTTCACAAAAAAGTAATCGTAAATTTCGACAGATATCAAGATTCAAATACGACATTTTCTCTCCAACTGAACGAGTGAACTTAAGAGATTAAACGAAAGAGAAACTAAATTTAATAAATTAAATATGTAGACGTTAGAAATAAAGAAATATATGTAAGAACGACGAATTACTCGACTAATCACAAGACCAAATTGCAATCAATCATCTATTTCCTCGCCAAGGAACTTCAAACGAAATAAACACTGGTTTACACGTTTGACAGATATTCTTGCTGAGAGAGAGAGAGAGAGAGAGAGAGAGAGAGAGAGAAGCGACGAATGGAGAGGTTGGATTTCCGAAAAGAAGGGAAAAGAAAAAGGAAAAAGAAAAGAAAGAGCGAGGACACGAAGAGAAGAGAAGAGACGAAACAAAAACGATAGGAAGGAGGCAGATAAAAAGGGGAGGATCTTGAAAAGGTAGCCGACGTGTTCGCTTTGACGGATCCCCGTGTCGCCTCAACGACCAAGCGGATTAGCGGCGGATCGTGTGCGTCCGGCCGTAACGAAGCGCTCTTCGCGAACGCGGGCAGGCGATCGGTAGCCAGAAAGAAGCTGAAACTCCGTGGCTGAAACAGCAGCCCGAGTAAGACGGGAATCGTGTATCCAACGTGTATAATTCGATCGGCGCCCAAGCCTAATCCAATGGAATATTTTGACACTGGTGGCTCACGGTTGAACAAACGCCAGCCTGTGCCAGAAGATAGATGAAAGGGATGCAGCAGCACACCGCGGTGGTACACGTCCATCGACCTGCTCTCGCCCAAGTGCCTGATTGCGTAGTAGGCCCCTTAATTGACGACGCGAGAATCGAATTAACTTCGCGGGGAAAGTCCTCGAAGCGGGAACGATGGAATTATAGACAGAAATTCAGACCACGGTGACGAAAGGCTTACCGAAAGAGAGTGGGACAGACTCGTAACACGTATGAAATTAACAACTCGATGGACAACAACCTGACAGACAAATATAACAGTTAGAAATTCCACACTCCCCAGACATATTGCAGACACATTGCAGAATGTATGCGCGAGAGATCTGCGAAACGAACGAAGGATATACGTATAGCCTGTATTTGGTAGAAAAGGTTAACAACCGAGAGCAACACGTAGCGAATGTAAACGCGGCTAGAAACCGATTAACCAACCGGGAGAGCGGGGCGGGGGGAGGAGGGGGGCACCCGCGGCGGAGCTCCTTAATTTACCCACAAATGATCATACAGAAGCGAATCAGCATTGCGGGCTTCTTCCATATCCATTTCGCGTAAAGAGCTTAACGAGGGGATTACAGGCGGTACTATCGGATCGCGACAAAAGGGAGACGCGTCGCCGATTTGATATGGAACGCCCAGAGGATGCACACCAGCCTAGAGCACGTGTAGCACACGATTGCTCCGCACTGCGTGTGCGCCATCATCGCGTACCGTTTAACGCACGGAGCTTGCGCTATCGTCGACTGTTCGAAACCGAGATCCAGTCCGTCACGTCTCTGCCAACGCACCATTTTTTGACAACAGCTGAACATCTATCATATTATTACCGTCTCCCTAACTGTGCTCAGAGCTGCTCGCGAAAGCGAGCTTGAAAACACCTGCGGAAACTCTTTACGAGTAGGCGATGATCATGGCCCGGTTGTGTATAATATATCTTCTTCAAACGGTCATTCGGCAAATTTCGAAATACTTTGCACGTTGTACGAGATATTGATTTATCATGGTTAATTCGATGTACTTGCGAGCATCGGGCGAAATTGAGTTTTCCCGTTCGTTTGAATCAACTCGTATGGTGTTGAATAATTAGAATTTTATTTTTGCCTTTTACGTTTTTCGCTGCTGTGTTTTACACGCATCTCCTTCGGAAATTTATTCTTCTTCTAAGTGCGACGATATTAAATTTCACGTTTATATGTAAAAGAAAGATAGTACGTGACATAGTACTAAAATATTTATTTGAACGAAAGATATTACAATTTTTACCGTTTCCACTATTCGTTAATCTCTAGAATTCAACTATGAAATCGTCAACAGATTATAATTAACATTAAACATCGTTTCTGACGTACATAAGTCACTTGCAATTAATATCACAGCGAGACTGAACTGTCACGAATGAATTCTCATATCATCAAAGATCTAAATCATTATACTATTCGCCGTAATTTAACGTATAAAACGATTCCACGTTTTTAAATCATATTCGTAGAAATAAAATCCACAGGCTGGTCGCGACCACATTGATCAAGTTTGAAATAAATCTAATAGAGTGTGCTCGTTACATCGTGTACATCATCCAATTTTTTTTCAAATCATTTTCCTGAGAAAATACAAACGATCACGTGCAACACGGTCAACGTTGATCGAGACTAAAATAAATCTAACACGTACGTGAACGATAATGTTCATTGTAATGGCCATTTTTCAAGCTACATCCCTCAAAAGAGGGCCAACGTTTCAGATGAAAGATCCAAGAATTCTCGGGAAAAGGGTGATTCGAGCTCCAAAACGAATTCTTATCTCCGAATGTTCCAGTTTTGTTAACGATTGAACGCGATAGTTCCATGGCGTCATCTCTTCCTTTTCTCTTCTCTCATCCCTCTCCCGCCTGCATCCACCGAGTCACGTCTGCGGACGAGGTGGAATCATGGGGTGATTCAGACCTCGTGGTGAGAGAGGAAGAGAGACGGGGAGAAAGAGAGAGAGAGAGAGAGAGAGAGAGAGTAAGCTCCGAGGGAGGCATAGGACAATACTATCTCCGCTGACTCAGTTTATGGCTGATCATTCGACCCTGGCTCTCTCTCTCGTTTTGTCCAAGTGTTTCCGTCCTTCTGTCTCCTTTTCTCTCTCCCTCTCCTCCTCTTTACTCCTTCTCCCATATCCTCTCTTTCTCTCTCTCTCTCTCTCTCTCTCTCTCTCTTGGTATATAGATATGTACACACGTATAATATATAGCGGCGCACACTGTCGGACCACGCGTGTGTGCAGAAATATGTAGACACCCCCTGCGCACATAGCGCGCATGTAAGATCGTCTACAGGGTGAGGCGTTCGAAAGTTAGCTGGACGCGTGTTCCTTGATCGTGAATGTTCGAATTTTAATTCAATCGGTTCGTTCGCACGAATCTCTAACACTCAATTTATTTCAAGCCCACACTTGACCAATATAATCTCTTTTTCTTCTTCCTCTCGAAGGGAGAAACGTAATTAAAACAGAATAAAGTCTAAGTAGAAATTCCATTTTCGTCCGCTAAATATCGTTAGTAATCTAGTTTGTATATTTTATATATTTCATACGTGAGTAAACATAGTCAGTAAACGTTACGTGAAATACACAGACTTTCCAATAACAATTTCCGACATTAATAATGAGCTCTCTTTGCGAAAAATTGAATTAAGCATGAAATACAAGCGAAAGTATAACCAAACATTTCGTCTCGATTTTCGCTGATTCATGCTTCTAAAGAAACGCAGTCTTTCGATAGTCTATAAATATTAATAGTAGTACGTGATCTCACGTGATGATGACTTCGCAAAGATCTTTGAATCTACAAAATATTTCTATTCCTTCTCTTGAAGATTTTTTTTTCCCTTTCTTTCGAGAGCAATTTACAATTCACAATCAATGGCATAGGAAGAAAGGAATCGGAAAAAGGAAAGAACGCACGGGCAACGTTAATTTGTTTAATTTCACCGTGTCAACGACAGGTGTCAATCGTACGAGTTGTCGGCACACAATACTAAACACTCGTATTTAAACCGGTTGTGCATAATTCATGATCAGCAGCGCAAATATCGCGGGAGCTTCAGCCTTTAAGATCGTCCGAACGTGGATAGAAAATCGTGACAGGCAGACAGACGCTCATGAATTATTGCTGTACTCTGTGCACACGACCTATCTAAATTTAACGATAATAAGGCGCACTCGCATCGACGCATAGCAATGCTGCCGAAGGTTTAACAAACAAAAAACCACCCGAGATTCTTCTAACCTTCGTCCGTCGAACTTCTTTGCATTTCGTCTCGTATTTTCTACTATACCCAGGCCTCTTTGCATAGACTCTATTCATAGTACATGTAAAATATATTCTTATTTGTATTAAGAGTGTCTTTATTTTTTAGGCAATAATTTCTTCTTTTCTTCCCCCACCCCTCCTTCCCCCCAAGACATCATTAAAATACAACCGTCTGTCCTTGAAGACGTGTTTTATTTTTATCAACTGTCTCTGTTACACGCAGTAATTCCTGTTTTAAAACATTACACTAGAACGTAATTATCTATCCTTGAAGTTTTATTTCTTTTTTATCAAACGTTTCTTGCTGCAAGTAATAATCTGCTTCAAAACACTATTAATGTATGTATAATTACCTATCCTTGAAATCGTACTCGTTTCACAAACAGTATCACGCGCTATGTACTATAGATGGTAATAATTCTACATTCTTTGTATCATATTTCCGATATAACACTGATATATATATATTTTCAAATAATTTCACATTTATTCTACTTACAATAAAATCATCATGCCTTGTAATATTTGGCTTAGATTAATCCTCCCTAGATTAATCAATTAGATTATTTTCATGAAACTTCGAAGCTCTTGTCAAATATAATTCCCAATTTCCTGATTTGTCTTTTTCAAAAATATCCCCATCGTCATGCACATTTCACACAAATTCTAAAAAAAAAAAAAAAAAAAAA